>CAUYQV010134200.1:0-15417 GCA_963574575.1 Galagoides demidoff | reverse complement strand
GGAGGGACTTGCCTTGTTCCTGGAGTCAACTGGGGGAGGGGAGAAGGGAGGAGGAGAGAAATGGGCTGGAGAGGGTGGGGGGAACAGGTGAGGGCTGGGGAACAGGAGTGGGCGGGGGAAAGAGGGCTGGGTTACAACAATAGAAGGCATGGGAAATCATATATTATATATGGTGGAATAAGCAGCAACTTTAGAATCAGAAAAATGGGGATTCAGATCCTGATTTTTGTTACGTCCCTATGTAGGATTTTGGGCAATTACTGTATCCTCACAGAGCCTGGTGTGCGAAAAATGGGTTATTTTCTTCTCCTAAAAGCAAATAAAACAAAATTGAAGGAAACTACTGTATTATTATAAAACTATCTGGCAGTATAATAAGCCAGAGAGTTCGCCCTTTGCTGATTCCTGATGGTCTCCATTTTAAGCCCTTCTCGTTCTAGAATTCGAGGAAGATATTACACCATCACGGTTCTGGGTCTGAGTTCCAGCAGTTTCATGTCCTAGTTTCACAGCCTTGGACAAGAGACCCTTATGAACTTTGGGTTTTACACGTGCTGGGTTTGACCTGATGAGTAAGCTATGTTCCTTCCCTCACTCCCCGAGTTCACAACTGAGAAAGAGACGTCTGAGCCATGGAGATAGAGATCAGATATTACCTTTACTCCTTTAAAGCCCTTGGAGGGATGTAATAAGGACGCACAGCACTAAGGTGTCTCCTAACCCAGATTTTTCCCTCCCTGCTGCACACAGTCCTGCCTCAAGGGAGAACAGGGTCCTCTACAGGAAGGAAGAAGGCAGCCAGGAAGAGCAAGACTCAAAGACCAGTTCTGTCTCCCGAATTCATCACATTGTTTTTTTATGTAATAGCGAGTGCTCAACTGCTAGTGTCCCCATACAGAAAGCTGTTCTGGGGCCTTCATCGATGGTTTGCCAGACAGTGTGGCCACATGAAAAGCAGCAGCCTGGCATGAAATCAAGAGCAAGGACTCAGACACTGGGTTGCCTGATTATGAATTCAGGCTTCACCCTTCCTAGCTGTGTGACCTTGGGCAATTTACTTAACCTCTGCGTATCTTAGTGTTGTTATCTGTAGAATGGGAATAGAAGCAGTAACTACTCATAGATTCTTTATGAGGATTAAACAAGCTAATATTTGTAAAGCACTTAGAGCAGTCCCTGGCACATAGTAAAAATGTTTGCTAAATCTAAATAAGTAATGAAGACTCACACATTAATTATAGGGACTCTCCATTCCTCACGCTTAGTGGATTTAGGGCACAGGATGACTTGCTGGACCATCTCTATTAATGAATGTAGTGGAGAGATTTCTCATCCCAGGGAAGCCTCCCATCCCTTTACTTTTCTGTTGTAAAAAAAAAAATAAAATAAAAAATTGCTCCATGGCTCTGTGGCTGGGGAGGGGAATGATTCTGAGTTAAACTGCCTTTAGCGTGTGCAGAGTTTTAGACTTTGGACCCACAGCCTTCTTCATCCCTCCTACCATCCTAAATTTCTTGGTTAAATTCCCAGCAAGATGAGGATTATTTATAATTTGGCCCTAACTGCAGCCCAGCAGGAGAACATGTTAATGAGTTCATTAATTAATTAGCTTGTATTTGCATAGTACTTTAGCATTTGCAAAGCCCTTTCAGATTCATTATTTCATTTTATGATCACAACACCCCAGTGAAGAACAAGGCAGGGGTTATCCAGATTTTCAGACAAGGAGTCTGAGGCTCTGTGAGGCTAACTGGTCTGCCCCAGACAGCTAGCTGGGTGGCAGAGCTGGGATCAAACCCAGCTCTCCGTTCATTTCAGGCCGAGACTCTAGAGTCTCGTTTAAATCCTAGTTCCTGTCTTTATCACCTGTGTGATCCTAATCAAGTTCTTCAGCCTCTAATATCATTAGTTTTCTAGTCTTTGAAACAGAGATAAAAATAGTATCAAGCTCATTAGGACTCATATGAATATTAACCAAGATAATATACAGGAAGCACACACTGTAACTCCTTGGCCAGTAGTAGGTAATGACATTACCTACTTATAACAAGAAGTAATGTCATACTTCTTATAACAAGAAGTCTCTATTCATGTAACACTGGGAAAGTAAACAAGAGGTAAATTGGATGCCATTTATGCAGTGGGGGATTTGGGAAAGTCTTCTCTGAGGCCTAGGAGCTGCATCTTGGCAGGTTGACATAAATTTTTCCAGGGAGAGAAAGATAAAAGAAAATTCTAGGGAGCAAAACTCTTTGGTAAATGCAAACGATGTAACCTAATCATTTGTACCCTCCAATTCATCTACAATTAAAAAAAAAATTTAAAAAGTGCAAAAAATAATCACTTAAAAAAAAAACCAAAAACTCTTTGGCCCAAATTACAGTGGAGGCAAGCCTATTCTGTCCTTAGGGAAAGGATAGGGATCTGATTAGTGGGTTGGCAGATGGTACATAGTGGTGAATATGATGGTAGATATGTAAATTGGATGCATCACAAGAGGTCTGGGGTTGTGGTTATTGTTGAGATGTGGGCAGAATGAGAGCAGAGGGAACCTGCTGGTTGAGGTGGTAGCAGGGGCATCAGCATAGCTGAGGCAGGCAGAAGGCACATGTAGTTGAGATGGTGGTGGGGCACGGACATGGGGGTGGAGAGATTCTGTTAATGACATGAGCTGGCATGCTAAAGATTAAACTATAAAGGGTTTGGAGTCCACAATAGAAAGTTTGTACTTTATGGTAAATCATATGAATAATGCTCTTTTTTTTTTTCTTTCCAAGAAGAAGGAGTGGTTTTATCTGATCCATGTTTCAGAAAGACTGCACTGATTGGGAGCACATGGGGTCGATTGAAGATGAATCTTTCTATCACAGGAGCAACGTTCCTGGCTTATCCCAGAATGTCCTCAAAAAGAGGATGATTTTTTTCTCACTTTCAGCTTTCACTCTGTATTCTCCAAGGGTCTGTTTGATTTCTAAGTCTTCAGGGTAAAGTTTGCAAGTGAAGACTTGAAAACACACACTGTCTTCCCATCACCAAAGGGCTTAGATTTATAACTTTGTAGAAATTCAGGCTTTAATAGTACGTTGGAGACCTCTAATTCCAAATTCTCATGGAATGACTTGAGTGACAAAAGTCTTCACACATTTCCCCTGGGTCTCTGACTCTGCACAAATGTGAATTGGAATCACTGATGTCTTGTAAGTCATTTGGCCACACCAGGGTAAGTCATACTCACGGTTCACTCACTATTAGATACATAGAGGGCATCAGAGCCCACACTGCCCAACATCATCTATATTTGAAAAGAGAACCCAGTCAAACAGGTTGGGGAATGCTACTGCAATAGTTAATTTTAATGTGACAACTTGATTAGGATAAGGAATGTTCAGAGGGCTGGCAAAACATTTGGGCTGTGTCTGTGAGAGTTTTTCTAAAAGAGATTAGTACTGGAGTTGGTAGACTGAGTAAAGAAGAAAATCGCCCTCACCAATGTGGGTGGGCATCATTTGATCTGTTGTGGTCCCCAAGGGAACAAAAAGGTAGAGGAAGGACAAATTTGTTCTCCCTATTTGAGCTGGGATAGCCACCTTCTCCTGTCCTTAGACATGGATGCTGCTGTCATGGCTACCTAGGTCTCAGGTCTTTGAACTTGGACTGATTTATACCACTGGCTTTCCTAGAGCTCCAGCTAGCAGATGGCAGATTGTCGGGCTTCCCAGCCTCCATAATCATGTAAGCCAGTTCTTATAATCAATCAATCAATCAATCTCTCCCTCACTCTCTGTTAACACATATAATGTACATACGCATGTGTACACATATACACAAACTTTTGGATGGTCATAATTCACATTGGAATATTGAAGTCTCTACAAGAAAAACAACAGAAACAGCAAAAACAAATGAACACAAATCCAATAATCAATAGAAAAAAAGGACAAAACTACCCCTTTTACATGCCACTTTGGGGCATTCTGATCAATCTGGTCTCCTAATAATCAGATAAGCTCTGTGAGTTTGCTAGAGCTACAGTAGTTTGCTAGTTCTGACTAGAATCCAAGTTCAATGTCTGGATGTTCTTGTTTTTGTAAAAATATTCCAAGTTCTGAGTCTCCTGGCTTGGATCTCCATTATAAAGATAGATTTGAGGGAGTATCAGGACACACAGGATCACAGCTATCAGTTACGTCTACATGAGTTGTTGGAGAGTCTTTCTCTCTCTAAGTAACCAATATGCACTGGGGTTCTCTTGTTACAAACTGTCTTCGGGAGTGAGAGCTTTTATTTTTGTCTCGTCTGTTTCTTTATCTGCATCCTGTGTTCATAGCAAACTCATAGTAGTTTCTGTTTTGTTAAAAAAAATTATTCCTTTAAAGGATGAAGTATCAGTCTTTTGGTTTATCAGAGCGATGTGTTGGTTAATTCTATGGTAATTTAGTCCAAGGGAGGAACTCAAAATTAGTTTGTCTTTTATGAGAATAAAGATATAAAAGGAAGGTCATCACCTTCTGTAATTCCAGGTACATTCAAATGAACACAACTTGTATGTCAATGGTTTGACAGAGCCAGGCCTAATGCTAACCAAACTTACCTCTTCTTAAATACACATTTCCCAGCTCCTTTGAAGTTAATTAAGGACCATACAACTGGATTCTGGGCAATGGAGTGTGGGTTGAAGTGATTATACTCAATTCTAGTCTTTGTTCTAAAATCTCTTGTGAAATTATTCTTTCTCCCTCCTCTTCTTGGTAATGATGCAGGTCTTACATTGCACATGGGGCCAGTCTTGAGTGGACGTTTCCAAGTCATTACTATAGGAGAATCATTGAGAGATGGACCCAACCTGTACTCTGTGACTCAACAAGGAACACTTGCAGTGTGAAGGTACTAGGATTCCAGGGTTTGTGGCTTACTTTAACCTAGCCTAGCCTATTCTGGCTAACGCAAATGTATGTCACTGACTTTAATTTTCCCTAATGCATTTGAATACTGACATTTAGAAGGAAGGATTGAGTCCTTGAACTATAAGCAGTAGCGTAGCACCTTAGCACAAAAAGGATTTATTTCTCCTCTCTCATTTGATCCTCCCAATATCCTTTTAGGAAAATTGGGGAAGCTTTCATCAGGCCCACTTTATAGGTGCAAGAGGAATGGTTCAAAGACCATTGTCCAAAATAACTCATGGGTGTTTTTTCTGAATTCCCAACTCTGGATTTTTGTCTCCAATTCCAGGGCTCTCTCATCATACTGTAGTCTCTCTCTCTCCAAACTGGCATGGACTTAGCAGATGGCCAAGGCAGCCAGGACATCCAAGATGGCTCATTTCAAAGTATCTATATTCTGAGGCTAAGAGGAATTCAATTATCAAAACTTCAGAGCCAATTACATTTCCAAATTAAGAAAAACAAAATCCTTCCAACCATTTTCTTATATTGTATTATTTTGCTTTCCCTGCCAGTTATACATTATTTTCCTATATTTTTTAGTGGTTACTGCAAGAGATAAAAACAAGAAGCATTTTTGTCTTATTTAAAGACTAATATAAATTTATGTTTTCCATTTCCTGAAAAATGCAAAGACCTTAAAACACTTTACTCACTTCACTCCTCTCTGTTGTTCCATTGTGTCTTCTACTTTGATAAATACTAACCTTCCCAAGGCATTATGTTGTTATTACTGTTTTATACAAGTCAATATTTATGTTGATCTACCACATCTCTGCTTACAGGTGTTTCAATCAATACATTAACTTTTCAGCCTAAAGTATACTCTTTAGTATTTCGTATAGTGAAGATCTATTCTCCTTTATTTGTTCACAGTTATATTTATTTTGCTTTTGTTTCTTTTTTTCTTTCACTAGCTATAGAATTTTAAGTTGGCAGTTTCTTTCTTTCAGTCTTTGAAAATATCATTCGATTGTCTTCTGGTTTCATGACTTCTGCTGAGAGTCCAGTTGCAATTTTTTTTTTTTATTGCTCCATTCAAGATGATATGCATTTTTTTCTCCGATTGCTTTTAAGATTTTCTATTTTTTCCTTTGATTTCTGCTTCATCTGTAGTTTTCTTTGTGTTTATCCTGATGGGGTTTGTAGTGCTTCCCAAACCTACGGCTTGATAACATTCATCAATACTGGGAAGTTAGTTCTTAATGGTTATTTTTTAAAATATTATCTCTGCCTAATTCATCTCTCCTCCACCTCCAGTACTCCATATATCTATATATACACATACATACATACATATATGTGCAGTACTAGAGGTAGAGGAGAGATGAATTAGGCAGAGATAATACTCATATACCTGTGTGTGTATATGTGTGTATATATATACATATGTAAGGTCAGATTTTTCACAATGACTTGCTGTGTAATCCTCTTTTCTATATCTTCTAGTGTTTTCTTCCTTTGAGCCTCAGACTACGTACTTTCTCTGGACTTTACCTCCAGTTTATTAATTCTGTCTTGTGCTATAGTTAATCTTCTATGATCTCATCGATTGTGTTCTAGTTTCATTTACTGCATATTCCCATTATGAGTTTTTCACTTGATTCTCTTTTATGGTTTTATGGTTTTATGGCTTCTAGTTCTAGCTGAAATCACACATCTTGGCATCAACATTTTTGAATATATTTATCCTCTAGAGAAGATTTACATTTGCTTCTGAGAGACAGTCAGATTAGGGATAGATTTTAGAAATCGAATCAGATTGAGTTAATTTGAAGCTGGGTTTTAGTATTTTTAGGGACTTCTTTAGTTCTTGTTTATCCTTACTCTTGGGGTAGTCTCTCAAATATCCCAGAAGGAAGCATCTCCTCGTTGGCAGGCCCTGCACTCTAATTTTAATCACTCTGGCCCCACAGGATTGCTCTGTTCAGCTTTTTGGCCTCTCAACTGCCACTTTATGATTTATTTTTTAGCCAAACACGCACCTTTTTGGAATCACCAAATGCCTCTAAGGGTAAAGCAACACCAAATGTGAGACTCATTTCTCTGGACTACCCTTTTTGTTAGAATGTTAGATTCTCAGGTCTTGGTAGTTCTTAAGAATGATTACTGTTTTTATAATGGATCTAATTGATATAACTTTGTACTTGTCCTTCATGGGATTGTTGGTTTGAAACAAATGAGGTCATGCAGCTGGAAGCAGCCTTCCCCTCCTGAGCACTTTCTGATAAACTCTGTAGGTTTCTTTCATTCAGTCATTTCCTTTTGCAGAGTCTTTGGCTGCATTTCAATGTAAATGTGTATCTTCATGCAGAGTTGAGCAGTTATGGCCCCAGAATAGAATTTCTGAGGAGTAGTATAACTGAGGGACTGTATCTGATCCTTTAACTACAAGAACATATCAGGTACAATATACGATATTCTGGTGACAGCATCATTAAAAACCCTTCTTTCACCACTATACAATTTATACACATAACCAAACAAAAACAAAACACTTGAATCTCCTAAATGTATTGAAATAACAAAACAACCCCTCAGTTTTATCACTGAGGTTAGGAGCCATTGCAAGAAAAACTACAGAAATACACCATGGTTCTGAGAAATGGGGAACAGGAGAGAGAGAGAATCATAAGCTTGATAGCAGAGTCTTGGACTAGCTCACATCTGCCAGATGTTCTTTTATTTTCTACATAGCAATCTCTCTCAACTTGGTCAACAGGAGATTGAGCTCCTTTTATTTGGTAAAGGAGATGGGACACACATATTAAAAAATATATCGTTCTAGAATTTGCAGGAGTCGGGGATGGAGTAATGGGGGAAAGAAGGTTTGCCGTTATTATTACCTCCAAGACACAGAAACTGAAGTGCATCAAATGAGCCATGTTAGTGCACATAAATGTAGCAGCACTTTCCTAATAGTAGCAAATAATAAGGAAATAAAGCCCTACTTACTACAAAGTTTACGAGAATACAGATTTTGGCTACTTGTTTTTCCCAAATGATTATTTAGCACTCATTTAGTGTCTGGTACATGGTAGGTGCTCATGAAGTACTTTTTGTAAGGAACAATGGTTGAAACTTAGAACCATAATTCCCAAATTATATTTAGCACTCATTTAGTGCCTAGTACGTGGTAGGTGCTTATGAAGTACTGTTTGAAAGGAACAATGGTTGAAACTTAGAACCATATGGTGCTTTTTCCTTTTATAAAGATGGAACTAGGGACTCCGTACAACACCCAGTTTAACTTTCTTTTTTACAAATGAAAAAAACAAAAACTTGTGGTTCCTATTTGTTGGGTTACTGCTGAAAGCAGATGAAAATTTTGCAAGGAACCTGGGGGAGAAAAGCCTCATGATTTAGGCTTTGTTACATAGTTACAAAAGTAAAAATATGTGCACATTCACTATGTGTACATAAATATATAGAAACACAGCACATGTCTATGCAAACATCTTTAACTAAGAAGCTGGTTGAAGGGCACTTGAAAGTTAGGGAAGAAAAGTGAAAACAAATCACTCAGGCGGGAGAGTGAGCTATGTTCCACAATGTGGCCTCTGGTGCTCTGGAAACATTACAAGAGCTGACTCTCTCTCTCTCTCTCTCTCTATATATATATATATTTTTTTTGCAATGGGTTTAGGTACATTAGCTGAAGTGATTCAATACAGGCAAATCCTGTATTTGCTTATTGGATGATTGCCTTCCATTGTTTTGATAAAGTTGTTTCTATCTCTACTTTTCTGGAAACATTATAGGAGCTGACTCTTTATATATATATATATATATTTTTTTTTTTTGCAATGGGTTTAGGCATATTGACTAAAGTGATTCAATGCAGGCAAATCCTGTATTTGCTTATTGGACGATTGCCTTCCATTGTTTGATAAAGTTGTTTCTATCTTTACTTCTCCAGGGAGAATCATCTACTATCAGCATTTCGCCATTGGCATCTAAATGCCTAAAAACTTGAATTTAAAAGACAATTCTTTATGTCAAGTCTAATTTTTGAAATGGAAACCCCCATTGTTGTCCTAGGTAATTATCAGAATGTGAATTTGAACAAAGTTATTTTGTTTCAGTCGGTGCCCTCTGAGTTCAGATCAGGAAGTGGGTTAAGACCTACTTTTTCCTTATTAGATTATCTATGGAGGAAAAAATAACCCCCCTCATTTTTCTTTGTACCGGATGATTCGTTGCTGACATGTTATCTGCTAAAGTTGATGCAGCACTCTGGCTAATTTGGAGTGGAGTTGTTTCGCAGCCATTTAGAACATAGCTTGGGAATTAGCTATTCAGCAATCCTACATTAAAATTAATTTGATAAAGTATACATGAACATTTTTGACACTTCTCCGAGCATAGATTTTAATAGACCAGTGTATGGGGGGCTTGGCCAGAAAAATAAAAACCTCAAGGAGATGGAGAGAGAAATTCACCATCTCACCCTCCCACACGATGGGACTAAACCCTTTAGCTATCAGTACAGTACATCAAATTTAAGAGTCTTTAAATATTAAATATCAGTGTGCACCATGAAATGTAATAAACCCACTTTTCAAATAATGTTTCATTCTCCGACATCAAAATGTGTGAGGAGTTTTCTTTTAAATATACTGTAGAAGTTAATTAAGTTCACTCAAGTTTATTACACAGATTCACTAAGACTACATTGGGATATTTACGACCAGCCCCAAATGCAACTCCGTGAAACTTTTGATATGTTGATAAGTGATAAGGATGTCATTTGAGGTTTATTTTTTAATAATAATTTAATTGTCATTGTAAAATGCCTCATAGTTAGGACAGATTAAATTGCCACCAGAACCATTACTAAAATTCATAACCTCTATAAATGTAAAGTGTTTGCTGCTGTGTCATAAATAACAGCACTTGTTCCAGGAAAATGAGGTGCCTGAAATAAATTAAGAAAACCAAAACATATAAATGCATTAGATTGCAACAATTTCTGGTTGCTGATGGGAATGCAGCTGAGTGGGGAGGTAGATTCTTTTACTGAGCAAGGGTTACTTATGATCTCAATAAATTTTGGGGACTGGAAGATTTCTATTTTTTTTTTGTTTGTTTGTTTTACATTTTGGCACATTTGGAAGGTGCTGCCTTTCCTCACTGAGGAGGATCAGGAGAAACTGGGAAAATTAGAAGAAATTATGTCACTAACAAGGTGACCTTGTCCAAGTTGCTCCGCCTTCTAGCGTGTCATGTCCTTTGTCTACAAATGTTGTTATGAGGGAGAAGAGCCACACTGGGTCTTATCATGAGGTTCTTTCCTGGGGGGTGTTCTAATAGCCACTTGACTGGTCCGAATAGTCACCTTCCCTGGGAAGCATTTTCTGGTTTCTTGAGAACACTTGGACCTTTTCTCTCTGCCGTTCATTTAACGCCTGTGATGATGTGGCTGTTATTCTATGCCCAGAGGCTGGTTTTGCTCATCAGGGCATGAACCACTCAGGGCCAGAGTCTGCACTGCTCATTTTTGCATCCCTGTGCCCAGCGGACTACAGGGGACAGTAGGTACATGATAGACCTCAGTGGGATAAACAGATCCATAAATCATTTGGCATATTTGAAAAAGAGTGTTTTCAGGTGTTTAAGGGGAATGCATGGACTATATGAAAGACACTTAAATTGTCACCTTTGGGCATATAGCAGTTCAGTGTTGGGAAAAGCTGACTTGGTATTGCAATGAATCGTGTAAGACTAGTCCGGGCAGAAGATTGACGTAAAGAACTGGCTGATTTACCCACAGAACTAGCATCTGTCTAAAACATATTGAGCTGATAAACGAGGCAGCTGCCATGGAACTCACACAGAGAAGTAAACACTGGGGCCATATGTAATTCATTGTCTGTGTTAATTAGAAATTAAAAAAAAAATGATAGAAGCAGCAGAAAGGGTTCAGAAAACTGATCACCGTAGGCATGGGTCAGAAGATAAAACACATATTTGCCCGGCTAAGAAATATTACCTGGGCTAATAACTGCTCTTGAAAGAACTTCCAAGTTTTATACAGTGGGGAGAAAAATCACCATTAGGTTGAGAGCTAAAAGATTTGAATTTCTGTCCTGACTCAGCCATATTCTTTCTCTGTGACCTTGAGTCACTCACTTTCCTCTCTTTGGGCCTCAGTTTCCTTATATGTAAAATGAAGCGGTTCCGATGATGCCAGAGTTCCTTTCCATTTCACATACACTGTGACTCATCTCTGGAGGGGGCCAGATGGCTCCAAGAGCCAGGAGAATTGTCAGATCAGAGATAGGGAGAGCTGCACTTTCCATTCTTGGGGAAATGGAACATGAGGTCATCAAAGCTAGGAGGTGGGAATGACCCAGCATTTCCACTTCCTCATAGCTGAGTTCTCATTGTTCTTTTAAAGTCAGGGCCAAACCAGAAAATGATTACAAACCTGCAAGACACTCAGGATAAAAGGGAGACTGAACACGAGTGAGAAAGTTCAACTTCCAAGCCCTTACAGCCAATTACAGTGTATATCGTCCACGTTGGGTGTCCCCACTGTGTTTAACAACCCAGCAGGAAATAGCCTTGAAGAGATTTCACAACTCCTCTCCTAGACGTGTAATAAAACAAAAGAATCCTTATTAGCGGGTTGAAAACCTAGGGAGAGGAACCAGGAAAAAAAAATAATAAAGTTACAAAAGTTCTTTCCCTTTTAATAGAATTTTGTGTTAGTATTGTAAATTAATGTAAATGTCACTTTAAAAGAGAATACAGAATAAAACCCTAATAACTTGGATAGCACCACAGGGGTGGTGAGTAAATTGAGAGAATATCTGATTAGATTTCAAATGCTGCTTTTTAATTTGTAAGCCTTTTTTTCCCCCTCAGTTTATGAGATGTATTAGTTCAGAGTGTGTTTCCAGGGCTAACAGGGGCAGCATCTCCCTTCTAATCCCAGAGTAACTAGTAGATGATGGTGATACTGTTTAGCATTTGTGTAAGGCCTGTTTTTGCAGGTGTTTTCAATTATTAGTCAACTCCTTTGAGAAAGTTAAGTGGGAAAATTGGCCAACAAATGACCAACTAAGGAAGCTGGAGCCCAGGGAGGTTAAATTAATTGGGGTCACACAACAAATTGAAAGCTGGATTTCCTGGCCTGTGTCTGTTAGAGCTGGTACAGCTTCTGGAAGGTGAGGCTCAACCCTGTTTTATGTCTGTGTATGCTACCTGGCCAGGAATAGGCACATCATGGCTATGTCATAAATGCTGATCAGATTGTATGTTCTGCCAGTATTATGTTATACAAACATCTTTTACTGGGAACTCCTTTCAAAGCAGAGAGATTCACATAGACACCTTACACTCGAGAATGCTAATCATTCTCACTTATATCATTAGGATCTCTGAACAACCAGGGGGCCTTGGGAGGGACAATTCTCCATAATTAATGAAAAAGAAAGCATACCTGGCAACACAGCTAAAGCATTAGATGTTAAATTCTAAATTAGCCACACATTAGCTGGGTGACCTTGGACAAATTCCCTTGCACTGGTTCCTACTGTCCTTTTTGGAAGAGTGGATTTGACTAAATCCAATGTGTTCCACTCCTCACCAATCCCTGGAGATAGTTCTTGATAAAAGCAGCCACACTTACCACGCTAAGTACGCTTGGGTAACAATCTGAACCATACCTACCTCTCAGAGATGCTCTTCTCACTCCAACATGTTAAAACCACTGGGAAGTCCCACGGCACAAAGATCTGTTGAAATTCAAGGTATTCCTACCAAAACATGGCTGACTTAAGAAACATGTTCTTGAGAAATGCCCACTGACACCTATAGATGTTTTATGGGTCGTACATTGGCAGCTATTGAACAAGATGATCTCAAAGAGCTCTTTCAATTCCAATACTGTAGTTTATATGGGACTATTTCTCTTTTACAAATGAGAAAATCTGAGACCCAGAGACAGTAAATGACCAAACCAAAGTGACATGTGAACTGGTAGTTAAACTCCCCCTTTTAGAATCTTAATGCAAGTCCTTTATTTGGCAGCATTTATCCCACAAATGTGAGGAGTCACATGGCCCATCTATTCTACATGGACACATTTACATTTAAAACTGTTCTCAAGGGTCTGACAGGTCTCAGGCTTTCTCCAGGATCCTTTGAAGGTCATCTTGGAAAACAGGGTAGGGTTAGGGGAAGACTGACAGGCCAGGTTGGAAAAAAGCCCTGTATGTTCAAAACAGGCTTTTCTGACTCTTCCAGGTTGAGTTAGAGATAATTTTGGTACACATATCTCTATTGTGACTCTTTCTACATTTTATATTTAAATTATGTGTTAAATATACATCTTTTTCCACTAGCGATGCCTTCATAATTCAGCGTTCCTAGCATAGTGCCTGGCATGGAGTTGGTACTCAGCAGCATTTGAAAACTACGTGAGTGAAATAATAAATGAATGAGTAGATGAATGGGGAAATCAAGTGCTGATTAAAACTCCAAACATTTTAAAGCCATTTTTCCACTGTCACCCTTGTAAGGATGGAACTGAAGCTCTGGCCAGAGAATCTAAGCCCCAAATGATTGCATTTACTTCAATCGTCTGGCTCTGAATCCCCCAGTCTTCTGTTCTTTTCAGTTTTCTTTTTAACTTTACCTGGGGCCATATTTTTCCTTGGAGATCTTGTCCATTAACACAATACATCGATCCTTTGGACAGACAAGGTCTCTTTCTTGGCTGTGTCTCCTTTGCCAAGGGAGGATTTGTTTGTGTTTTTAAATAATTGAAGCTATCCAAAAAATATTTCTGGTGGGATGATGTTGTGTCAGAATACAGTAATACCAGATACAGAGGAAATGGCGATTAGTGAAGTGAATAAAGGAAGGAGAAAGTGCTGGAATTTAGGATGGAAGTGCTTAACTCAGTCTTGGAAGTCAGAGAATGTTTTATGGAGAAAATGAGAGCTAAAGCTAAACTGAGATCTGAAGAATACATGGGGTTTGGGAAAAAAAAAAAAAAGAAGGGTAAATGAAGTGTTGCAGACAGAAGGCACAGCAGGTGAAAAAGCCTGAAAGTGAGAAAAAAACAAGCTACATTTGGAGAACTGGAAGGTGTTGTGTATGGCTGGAGTAGAGCATGTGAGGGAGGAAGTGAGAATGAGGTGGCCAGATCTATAAGAATTTAGCAGATAGCAGAGTGAATTGTATGCCATGCCTGGGACATATGTGTGGGTGTTGGGGGTGGGGAGTGCTGGACTGTTTCAAACAGGAATATGAGAAGAACAGACTGAGATGTTAGTGCAAGTTATCCAGAATCACATTTTGGCTGCAGAGGGGAGGACAGGTTACAGTAAAGCAGGATTCAAGGAGCTTAATTAGGAGCTTCCCATGGTCACTGTAGAAGGGATTGCATCTTGGGCTAGGGTGGAAATCGTGGGAATAAGAAAACTGGCTTTGAGAATTTTTTTTAAAATAAACTAGAAGTTGAAGTAACTTGATGATTAATTAAATGTGAGAATGAGTGAGAGATATGAGTTAAATATGACTCCCAGTTTTCTGACTTGACCACAGGGTGGTTACCATTCATTGATATTGGTAAAACAAGAGGGGAAATAGATTTTTTTAATATTAGGGATTTCATGAGTTGGTGTCTGAGTCATATCATCTCTTCCTGCTCCTTGTCAAGGACAGTAACTACTTATTTGTTTAATTAATTTACCAGTCAGCATACAAAGAAAACTATAAAAAAAAAAAAAAGAGTTTAGTTTCCATGGTTGGAAAAGAACCCATTTATTAAGGTGAGCAGATTTTAACTTGGTAAAGCGGGACACCATTGGTGGGGGCGGGGCCCGACAACAATGCAAACTTTGATAAGCAGTTCTTGATAATCACTTCTCAACAATTAAGTGTTATTATTAAAGTTTAACATTATAAAATAAACAAAAATAATATAAAACACATATTCTGGTGAAATAGCCACATGGCAGCCGAAAACAGTATATTCTCTTCCTGTTCTCCCGTGTTCCTTAGCTTGTCATGCATTCTTTCCAAAAATCGGGGCATTTTTAAAATGCTGCAGGACACAGGACAAATTGTTAAAAATCGGGACTGTCTCACCAAAAGCGAAAATTGTTAAAAATCGGGACTGTCTCACCAAAAGCGAGACGTCTGGTCACCTTACTCTAGAGAGGAGGGGGCTACTTGTTTGTTCCAGATAGTTTGGCTCCTTCTGAGCTAATTGTCCTTGCCTAGAAGCAAGGGAGGGAGCCAGTCTCCTTCTGATACCTTGCCCAGGAGGGGAGTAGGGAGTTTACATTAGCCTTTTCATTTCCAAAGAAAGTTACATTAACTTCTTCATTTCCAAATGGAATTACATTAACCTTTTCAGCAGATGAGTATATTCCCTTCCCATTCTCCCACTGTTCCCTAGCTTTCATGCATTCTTTCCAAAATTTGGGACTTTTAAATATGCTGCAGGTTGCGGGAC
>CAUYQV010134198.1:0-29628 GCA_963574575.1 Galagoides demidoff | reverse complement strand
AGAGGCATAGACCTGTGGATCAGAACAGAGAACCCAGAGACGAAACCATCCTCATATTCCCACCTAATCTTTGTTAAAGCAGATGAAAACATACACAGGGGAAAAGAATTCCTATTTAATAAATGGTGCTGGGAAAACTGGATAGCCACATGTAAAAGACTGAATTGGGATGCGTACCTGTCACCACTCACAAAAATTAATTCATGGTGGATAATAGACTTAAACCTTAG
The DNA here is from genome assembly GCA_963574575.1 of Galagoides demidoff. Lineage (NCBI taxonomy): Eukaryota > Metazoa > Chordata > Mammalia > Primates > Galagidae > Galagoides > Galagoides demidoff. The sequence goes on along the minus strand of CAUYQV010134198.1, from coordinate 29,398 downwards.
GCATGAAAATATAAAAATTGTAGAATATGTTGGAAAAACTCCTATACATATTGGCATAGGAAAAGAATTTGTGAAGACAACCCCTAAAGCAACCACAGCAAGGAAATAAATAAACAAATGAGACCTAATCAAATTCAAAAGTTTCTGCACAGATAAGAACACAATCAATAGAGAATTTGCAGAACGGGAGAAATATTTGCATGCTCTACATCTGATAACTGTATCTACAAAGAACACAAGCCAATCAGCAAGAAAAAAATCAAACAACCCCATTAAAAAGTGGGGAAAAGGGCTCGGCACCTGTAGCTCAAGCGGCTGAGGTACCAGCCACATACACCAGAGCTAGAGTGTTTGAATTCAGCCTGGGGCTTCCAAACAACGATAACTACAACCAAAAAATAGCCAGGCGTTATGGTTATTATGGACTACAAGCGGGCACTTGTAGTCCCAGCTACTTGGGAGGTTGAGGCAAAAGAATCGCTTAAGCCCAGGAGTTGGAGGTTGCTGTGAGTTGTGATGCCATGGCTCTGTACCCAGGGTGACAGCTTCAGGCTCTGTCTCAAAAAAAAAAAAAAAATAAAGGTAGGCAAAAGGCATGAACAGAAACTTTTCTTTCTTCTCTTTTTCTGAAGTAATACTTTTATTTTACACCTCAGGACAATGAAGACAAAGAAGGGATGATGTTGAAACAGGACCCTTTCGTCACTGGTCCAGTGCTCTTACCATATGGACATCCTGACAAGTGACTCTTTTGTGGGGAAGGAAGAGATAGTATATCTCATCGACTCATTGATCGTGTCATTGCTTTCAACATCTCTGTTTTTGCTTCCTTGCACTGATTTCACCCTTTCAAAAGGAGAAGAACCTGCCCTGTTTATTGACAAGAGTGAGCTATTATTCCCTAGTTTGTGATGAGAGAACCTCAGGGTTTCCCCTTAACATTATTGGGACTGAAGGTAAAGTTCACTGTGAGTTCCCTCTGACATCCATCTCTATCCCACTCCTGGTGTGTTCCCTCCTAGCTGTCCTATGTCTCTCCTGTTTCCCACCCACAGGCCCCCACCCACAGTTCTCAGCACAAAATAGGAAACTCTCGGAACTCCCAGAAGTTTTGTATATTCTTCCATCTCTTTCTAATTTGATCTCTAATTACATCAAAGAATGAGGCAATATTCTAGTGTTTTTCAATTAAATGAATTTGAAGTGGATTACCTGGGGAGCTAGTTAAAATGCAGGTCCCCAGTCCTTATCTCCTGAAATTAGGATTCAATAGATGATCATGAACAGAAACTTTTCAAAGGAAGATAGTTTAATGGCCAAGAAACACATGAAACAGTGCTCAATGTCTCTAATCATCAGGGAAATGCAAATCGAAACCACAGCGAAATATCACCTAATTCCAATGAGAATGGATCTTATCACAAAGTCCCAGAATAACATGCTAGTATGGATGGAGAGAGAAAAGAACATTGCACCTTGCTGGTGGGTCTACAGACTAGGACAATCACTATAGAAAGTAGTATGGAGGTAACTCAAGCAAAGAGTTACTAAAAATAGACCTACCATTTGATCCAGAACTCTTATTACTAGGAAAAAAAAGAAGGACATTAAAAAAAAAAGATATGTGTACTTGCATGTTTATAGAACCAGGATACACAATTGCACAGATATAGAAACAACTTAAATGCCCATTAATACATGAGTATTACTAATCAGGATAAATCATAATACATACCTGAGTATTTTTATTAATCATAAACCACCATAACCATAAAATCACTAAATGAGGTATATGAATACCATGAAGTACTACTCAGCCATAAAAAATGGGTGATCTAGTATCTTTTGTAACAATCTGGATGGAAATGGAGACCATTCTTCTAAGTGAAGTATTGCAAGAATTGAAGAACAAACACCACATGTATTCCATACTAAACTGAAACTAGTTGATCAATACTTATGTGCACATACAGAAGTAAAACTCAAAGGAAATCAAGTAGGTGGAAGGCAGGGAGAAGAGGTTTGGTAAATTAACACCCTGGTGCTGGTACAATGCACATCTTCTGGGTGAAGGGAACGCTTATAATTTTGACTTGAAATGTGCAAAAGCAAATTACATAACCAAAACATGGGTACCCCTGTAATATTCTGAAATAAATATAGAAAAAGAAAATTTATGGAAGAAGTCCAAGTGTCCATCAATCCACGAATGGATCAACAAACTGTGGTATATGTACACCATGGAATGCTATGCAGCCCTAAAGAAAAATGGAGACTTTACCTCCTTCATGTTTACATGGGTGGAACTGGAAATGTTCTTCTTAGCAAAGTATCTCAGGAATGGAAGAAAAAGTATCCAATGTACCCAGCCCTTTTATGAAACTAATCCATAGCTCTCAAATGAAAGATACAACTTAATTCTAGCCCAAGAATATGGGGAGGGGATGAGGAAGGGGCAGAGAGAAGGGTGGTTGGGTGGTGGGAGGGCGACTGGAAAGATCACCTATATATCTGTCTAACAAGGGTACAAGTGAACTTTTCTAGAACTAGAATAAAAATGTTTTGATACAATGACTAAGCAAATGACATGAAATCTATGTTAACCAGCTTGATGAAAGTATTTCAAATTGTATATGAAAACAGTACAATGTACCCCATGTTTGCATTAATGTATACAGCTATCAATTAATAAAAAATACTTTATTTCAAAATAAAAAATAAATAAATAAATAAATAAAAGTATAAATGGTAAAAAAAAAAGATATTGATTTTAGAGAAACGAATGAAAATTAAAATTGATTTTCTTTTGGGCCATGTCATGATTTTTCTCATGTATTAATTATTCCCTGGGGCCAATGTTGCTTTTAAAACTATTTTGTACTATGTCCTGTAGGGCAATAGAACATTAAGTTCTTCCCCCAGGTTGTTAAAATCCCAGGATGGCTACTTCAGTAGTCTTGTGTGGGAATTCCTTTCCTTGGAATAGGATGATAGTTGGAAGACTTGAAAGCTGAAAAGTTGGTACCCACTCAAACTGAGTATCTATTTTAGGGTCATCTCTCTAAACCCACAAGAGATAAGGATGAGGATGAGAATCATAGCTATTCATTCACTAACTCTCTTAGCAAAATAATAGCCCTTCAGCAAACTGGATCCTATCCTAGATAGAAGTTTAGTTATCGTATTTTGCTTCTCAATAACAACCCAAGTAACTCATCACTGTATTCCTTTCAGGTTCACTTAGTACTTTCTTTGAGATAAACTCTTGTTGATAGAACTTTCTCAGTCTCATTTTCCTTATTGATGTTTTCACATTCCTTATAGATTGATGATCCAGGTCCCTCATTCTGACATGCTACTTATACTGGTTTCGCCTATGCTGATCATCACATCTATGAGACTTGCACTTTTCTAAACAGGAGGGAACTCAGTGTCATGGACTAAGGATGCAGTGTTTGTTTCTTACCCAGCCTCTCTGCTACAGCTAAAAGGTAAGGAGAGACATATTGAAGATAGAAAGTGCTATTTGTTGTCACATTTAATCATTGGTTTTAACCAGGAAATAATAATATTACCAGCTGGTAATTAAAAAATGCTATTGTGTCTCCTATGCAAAATATCAGTGAGATAAACTTGGGGAAAGGATCAACTATCAACTATATTTCTCTTTCACTTAAACTTTAGACAATTGATTTCTAAATTGTTCTCCATTTCCAAATACATTATCAGACAGTAGTGATTATCATGGGATGGAAGGTGATCCACGCTGATCCTTGCAGGTGTGAATTCTGTTTAAAACCCTCATTTGAACTGCAACATAAATAGCTATGAGTTGGGGTAAGAAGGTAACTTGAATAAAGATCTGTTTCTCCTTACTTGCAAACCACCACTAAATAAACATATAAAAAAATGCTCAACGTCACTAATCATAAGGGAAATGCAAATTAAAACCACAATGAGATATCACCTTACTCTATTTAGAATGGCTTTTAATAAAAGTCCAAAAACAATAGATGCTGGTGTATATCGAATACTATTCTGCCACAAAGGAAGATAAATTAAGTCCTTTTGCAACAATCTGGATGGAACTGGAGACCATTTTCCTAAGTGAAATATCTAAAGAATGGCAAAATAAACCACATATACTCACTATTAAATTAGAACTAACCGAAGAGCACACACGTGTGCAGAGGGAAGTAACACTCAGTGGAAATCAAGCAGGGGGAGGGTGAAGGAGGAGGTATGTGAAAACCTACCTAACAAGTACTGTGAACACTATCTGAGTCATACCCACACTTACAACCCTAATTCATGCATCCTAAAATCAATACATGTATGTAACCACAAACATTTGTACCCCCATAATATTTTGAAATTAAATAAAACCATCAAAGGGATTTAAAAGAAGCAAAAAGTTACCACAAAGCCAAAATAAAGAAGGATGTCATTCATATTCTAGATACCTCAAGGAATTTCTGGAGTTGGGTTGAAATAAGGTATGGCTTAAATCTGTCCTTTCTGATCAAGACACTCAGTGTTATCACAGTAAGTAAAGGAGAGTCTGGCAAAAATCCCACAAGTAGCCCTGACAGATGAGAGCTAAAGGTGAAAAGAGACATGGTAGAGAGAGAATGTGTTATTTGTTATCTCTTTTGAAGCTATGAATTGGCAGCAGGGGTCAGCAAACTTTTTCTGTAAAGGACCAGATAGTGAATATTTTAGGCTGCGCTGACCTGTAGTCTCAGCTCTGTCATTTTAGCATGAAAGCAGCCTGAGACAAGGCAGAAATGAATGAGCATGGTTGTGTTCCAATAAAACTTTATGGATACTGAGATTTGAATTTCATATAGTTTTCATTTGTCATAAAATATTATTCTTCCTTTGATTTTGGTTCCAATCATTTAAAATGTGAAGTATAGAGTATAAATGTCTTAACACAATAATTAAGTAAATGAGATGAGGTATATATTAACCAGTGTGATGTAAATCCTCCTCATTCTATATGAAATCAGCACACTGTACCCCATAAATGCATTAATGTATATATGATCTATGAATTTATGATTTAAAAATAAAAAAAGAAGCAAAAATATATATAAAATGTTCTTTGAGCTTGCAGGTCATACAAAAATAGGTGGCAGACAAGATTTGGCCCCATGTATGGTAGTTTGCCAACCCTCAACCTCCAGCATTGGAAAGAAGGTCACTTTGTTGACCCCGTAGCATATGGGATAACTCTTGAAGCACTGGAAAGGGAATGGCAGGCAGCAACATCAGGAATCAGAGAAGCAACGTGAGGATTGGCTGGCATGGAAACCTAGTCAAATGCTGGAAAAGGATAGTCTTTCTTACGATTAAGTTCAGCAAACACACACACACACACACACACACATATACACCCATGGATTTCATAAATTGTTTTGGAAACAGTCCTCCCAGGAGAAATATTGGCACAATAAATATACAAGTGATGCAGGCAAATAGGCAGAAAACACATTCTCTCTCTACCATGTCTCTTTTCACCTTTAGCTATATAAGTTATATATTAAAAAGTAGAAATACCCATACATATATGAAAAGTTTCAACCTCACTAGAAGATAAAAGGAGAGTATATTAAGATAGTATGATGCCACTTTTCACCTGTCAAATTGATAAAAATTAAAGAGAACATTAATATCTAGAAAGGCTAATAAGAATATGGTCGCTCTCCTGTTGCTGCTGGCAGTGTATAGCATAATGACACTTCAACTCAAGCCATTCTCTTGAGTGGAGTTTATCCTATTGAAATAAACAGTGATATAAGACAGATTTATGTGTCAGGATGTGGCTTATTGCAATGCTATTTATTATGCAAAACATTTGAACCAATTGAATGTTCAATAGTAGAGATTTGTTTGCTTATAATACATCCATATGATTCAACTCTATATGGCAAATAAAATTATTTATAGAATTTGTTTGGCATGAGAAACTGTTTATAATTTATAAGTGAACCAAGCAAATTATAAAACAATATATATGGTATGATCTCAAGCTTTTAAAAAATTTCGTGGGGTATGGGTGTGTAGTGTGTGGTATGTAGTGAGTGTGTGCATATGTTTTATGGAACAATTAACAAAGATTGGATAGACATGTGGCAATAATTTAATAGTGGTGTTCTTTGTGTCTGGGACCATCTTATATAGAGATTCCTAGGAGGATCATTGTTTGGGCCAGGCACAGTGGCTCATAACTATAATCCTTGCATCCTGCAAGGTTGAACCAGGAGATTCCTTGAGCTCAGGAGTTCAAGACCGGTCTGAGCAAGAGCAAGGTCCTGTCTCTGTAAAACAATAGAAAACATTGCTAAGCACAGTGGTGGGCTCCTGTAGTCCAAGCCACCTGGGAATACGAGGCAGCCCATGAGTTTGAGGTTGCAGTGAGCTATGATGAGGCCACTGCATTTTATTCAGGGTGACAGACTCTGTCCAAAAAACAAAAAGCAGAAAACCTTTCTAATTTGCTTGAGTTCTTTGTAGATTGTGATTATTAGTCCTTTATCAGATGTACAGCATGCAAATGTTTTCTCCCACTCTGTAGGTTACAGAGTTATTTCCTCTATGATTATGTCCTTGACTGTGCAGAAACTTTTTAATTTGATGAGGTCTCATTTGTTTATTTTTGTTATTGCTATAATTGTTTTTAAGGTCTTCTTTGTAGCTTTTCCTAAGCCAATATCTATGAGAGTTTTTCTACTATTTTCCTCTAGAATTCTTACAGTTTAATGCCTTAAGTTTAAGTCTCTTATCCATTGTCAGTTAATTTTTGTGAGTGGTGAGACACGTGGGTTCTGTTTCAGTCTTTTACACGTGGCTATCCAGTTTTCCCAACCATTTATTGAATAAGGATTCTGTTCTCCAGTGAATGTTTCTATCTGCTTTATCAAAAATCAGATGGGAAGGCTCGGCGTCTGTGGCTCAATCGACTAAGGCGCCAGCCACGTACACCTAAGGTGGCGGGTTTGAATCCCCGGCCCAGGCCCGCCAAAACAACAATGATGGATGCAACCAAAAAATGGCCAGGCGTTGTGGCGGGCGCCTGTGGTCCCAGCTACTTGGGAGGCGGAGGCAGGAGACTCGCTTGAGCCCAGGAGTTGGAGGTTGCTATGAGCTGTGATGCCATGGCACTCTACCCAGGGGGATACCCAGGCTCCGTCTCAAAAAAAAAAAAAAAAAAGAAAACAGTTGCATAGTTATTAAAGAAGTATAGAGAGACTGTTCCGAGCAAAGACTAAAGAATATGGAGTGGACCATTCTTTTCCATAATTCAGTTTCATTCAATATTTAAAATAAGCTTCACTTTTAATTGTATAGAGAAGTATGCTGATCATTTGTAAGTTTCCCTCAATTTTAATTTTACCACTAAAGCATTATTTCCTTTGCATTTTTGTAAACATATAAATGTAAGTGTTTTGCTATACCAAGATGTATTTCTTTACTTTGTTTTAAAAATTTTTTGATTTCTTCTTATTTCAAAATACTAAAGGAGTACAAATGTTTTCCAGACATGGACATACTGTATAATGCTGCAGTCAGGGGGTTCAGTGTGCCTGTCACTGGGACGGTGTTTATTATACCTGAGGATAAGTTTATTCCTCAATGCATCTCAACCTCCCCCTTCTTAGCTTCTAATGTCTTTTATGTCTCTTTGTGCCCGTGGGTACTCATCATTAGCTCCACATATTAGTGAGTACACGTGGGCTTTATATCCATCCATTCCTGAGATATTTCACTTAGAATAGTGGTCTTTGCTTCCACCTTAGTTGCCACACAAGGCATTATTTCATTCCTTTTTATGGCTGAGTAGTACTCCATATATACCACATTTTTTTCTCTCATGAATTCATAGGTATTTAGGTTGATTCTACACCTTTGCAATTGTAAAATTGTGCTGCAATAGACATTCCCATGCTGGTGTTCTTTTGATAAAATGATTTATTTTCCTTTGGTTAGATACCCAGTAGCAGGATTGCTGGACCAACTTACAGATTTACTTTCAGGTTTTTGAGGAATCTCCATAGTGTTTTCCAAAAGAATTTGTACTAGTTTTCAGTTCTACCAACAGTGTATAAGAACGACTTTTTCTCTGCATCCATGGCTGCATCTGTTGTTTCTTGACTTCTTAATAATGGCCCTTACAGCTTTAATTTGCAATTTTCTGCTGATAAGTGATTTTGAACATTTTTACATATGTTTTCTAGCAATTTCACTATCTTCTTTTGAAAAAAATACTTATTTTTTTCCCACTTAAAATTTTTTTCTCACTGATTTATTTGAATTCTTTCTAGATTCAGGATATTAGTTCATTGTCACGTTTGTAGTTTGATAATACTTTGCCCCACTCTGTAGATTGGCTATTCATTCTGTCGATTACTCTTCTGTGCAGAAGGATTTTCATTTAATTAAGCCTTATTTATTTATTTATTTGCTGCTATATTTGTCTTTGTAGTCTTAATCATAACTTCTAGGCTTGGGTCCAGAAGAGTGTTTTCTACATTTCCTTCTAGAATCTTTTTTGTTTTCATGACTTTCACTTAAGTATTTAAACCATCTTGAATTAATTTTTTATATGGTGAGATAGAGGGGTCTTGTTTCATTCTTTTGCACGTGGCTATCCAATTTTTTCAGTATCATTTATTGGATAAGACATTCTTTTCCTAGTGCATGTGTTTGTCTGCTTTGTCAAAGGTCACTTGATCATAGCTACATGGTTTTATTTCTGGGCTCTCTATTCTGTTCCATTGGTTTATGTCTCTATGTTTATACTAGCACCATGCTGTTTTGGTTTCTATAGCCTTGTAGTATAATTTGAAGTCCAGTAATGTGATCCCTCCAGATTGCTTAAGATTGCTTTGGCTATTTGAGATCCTTATTTGTTCCAAATGAAGGTTAGGAATATACTTTTCTAGGTCTGTGAAATAAGACAATGGTATTTTGATGGGAATTGCATTAAATTTGTAAATCATTTTAGGCAGAATAGTCATTTTAACAATGTTGATTCTACCAACCCATGAGTATAAGATATTTTTCTATTTGTCTGTATTATCTACAGTTTCTTTCATCAGTGTTCTATATTTCTCCTTGTAGAGATCTTTAACTTCCTTGATTAATTATATTCCTAAGTATTTTGTTTTCTTTGTAGCTATCATAAATGGTATTGAAAACTTGGTTCAACTCCCAGCTTGACTGTTATTAGTATCTAAAAGTGCTACTGATTTGTGTACATTGGTTTTATAACCTCAGAATTTGAGAAATTTATTTATCAAGTTGTACAATCTTCTAGTGAAATCTTTAGGGATTCAAGATACAGGATTATATTGTCCACATACAGAGATAATTTAACCTCTTTTCCAGTTTTAGATGACATTTATTTGCTTCTCTTGCCTGACTGCTCTAGCTAGGGCTCCATATTTTGTTGAATAGAAGTGATGACAGTAGACACCCTTGTCTTGTTCTAGTTTTTAGGGGAATGATTTCAACTTTTCCTCATTCTATGTAATGTTGGATGTGGGTTTCTCTTACGGCCTTTACAATTTTGAGATATATTCCTAGTTTTTTGAGAGTTTTTATCATGAAAAGGTATTGGATTTTATCAAATGCTTTTTCTGCATCTATTGAGATAATAACATCATCTTTGTTTTTGTTTTTATTTTGTGGTGAGTCACATTTAATGATTTATATATCTTGAACTCTTCTTGCATCCCTGTGATGAAGCCAACTTGATTATGGTAAATTATCTTTTTGATGTGCTGTTGAATTTAGTTTACTAGTGTTCTACAGAAGATTTTTGCATCAATGTTCATAAGGGATATTGGTCTGTAGTTTTTTGGTGTCTTTGTTGTTGTTGTGTTCTTACTGACTTTGGTATCAAGGTGATATTGTCTCATAGAATGAGTTAGGGAGGATTCCCTCTATCTTAATGTTTTGGAGTAATTTCTGTAGGTTGAATAACAGTTCTTCTTTGTAGGTCTGTTAGAACTTGGATGGGAATCCATCTGATATGGGGCTTTTTTTGTGGGAAGATTTTTTTTTTTTTAATCTCACTGCTCATTACTGGTCCGTTCAGGATTTCTTTTTCTTCCTGAATCAGGGTTGGGAGGTTTTGTGTTTGCAGGAATTTAACTATTTCCCCAAAGTTTTCTTGTTTGTGTGCATATAGATTTTCACAGTATTCACAGAAGATATATTTTCTTTCTGTGATATCAGTTGTAATGTCTCTTTTTTCGTTTCAGATGAGCTTGAATCCTTCCTTTTCTGTTTCTGGGTAATCTGGCTAGTGGTCCATTGATTTCATTTATCTTTTCCAAGAACCAACGTTTTCTTTTGTTGATCTTTCATATTGCTTTTTGGGTTCTATGTCATTTTGTTCTGCCCTGAATTTTGTTACTTCTTTTCTTTTGCTGAATTTGGGTTTGGTTTGTTCTTGTTCTTTGAGATGTGACATCAGGTTGTTAGTTTGTGATCTTTCTATCTTTTTGTTGTAAGCATTTAGGGCTATGAACTTTTCCCTTAGCACTGCTTTTACTATCTCCCATACATTTTGAAAGCTTGTGTTCTTTTTCTTGTTCAGTTCAAAGAATTGTTTGATTTCTCTCTTTATTTATTCATTTACTCAAGAATGTTTCAACAGTAGGGTGTTAAATTTCCATGATTTTGTGTAGACTTAGAGTTTTTCTTGGAATTGATTTTCAATTTTATTCCATTGTGGCCTGAGAAGATACATAGTATGATTTCAACTTTTCTGAATTTTCTGTGACATGTTTTGTACCCAAAGATATGATCAACCTTAGAAAGTATTCCATGTGCTGTGGAGAAGAATGCATACTTCATAGTTTTTAGGTATAGTGTACTATAAATGCTTGTTAGATCCATTTATTCTAGAGTCTCATTTAAGTCCACTGTGTTTTTTTTCATTTTCTTCTATCTAGTCATGTCAGTTGGGGGTTGAAGTCTCTGGCTATTTTCTGCTATCTAGTATGTCAGTTGGGTGTAGAAGTCTCTGGCTACTAAGATGCTACTGTTTATTTCTTTGATTTGATGTTGTAGAATTGTTTTATGAATCTGTGAGCTTCTGTATTATCTATCTATCTATCTATCTTTGGAATTTTTATGTCTTCTTGCTAAATTGTTTCCCTTATTATTAAACAGTGACTATATTTGTCTTTTTAAAATCATTGTTAATTTAACCCTTCCAAATCCTTTTATTGGACCTGGCCTAACATAGTGATTTCCCTGTTTCAATGTCAGAAAGTCTTTTCCATTTTTTTTTTCTTTGTGGTTCATTTGTCCTCTCTGCTGCTGGAGCTAGTCTGATGCATTTCCTCATGCAGTACCTACTCTAGCCAACAGACAGTGAAGATTGTACTCTTTTTGTTTTTTGGCAAGCCTTGTGTTTTGATGGGAACAAATGACCCTGCATTGTATTCACGTGGTTGTGCTTGTGGGTAAATGGTCAATAAAATAAGAGCATGAGGGTGGCAGAAAAACTAGATTGGAAAGGGTTAAGGACAATTTTTATCAGATTAAAAAAAATGGCTACATCTATGTGCTTATGGTTTCCATTTGTATGGAATATTTTCTTTTTTATTTCTTTACCTTGAACCTCTGTAAGTCCTTGTAAATTAGGTTTCTTGAAGATAGCATATATTTTGGTTATCATTTTAATCTTCTCAGCCAGTCTGTGTCTTTTATGGGAAGAATTAAGACTGTTTATGTTTTGGTGTTCCTTCAATTGACAGGACATTCCTCCTCATAAAATATTTTCTCAGGCCAGTGTCTTCAAGTCTTTTCCCTTCACTCTCTTCTACTATTTTTATAGTTTCATGTCTTAACTTTAAATCTTTTATCCTGTGAGAATCAATTTTTTTTAGTGGTGGCAGGTGAGAGTGCAGTTTCAGTCTTCTACAGGTTGCTAGCCAGTTCTCCCAGTACCTTTTGTTAAATAGGGAATTTTTTTCCCCAACGTATGATTTTGTTAGGCTTATCAAAGATCTAATGATGATAAGTGGCTGGGTTTATCTCTTGCTTCTGTATTTTGTTCCATACATCTACATCTCCATTTTTGCATTAACACCATGCTCTTTTGATCACTATTGATTTATAGTATAATCTAAAGTCTAGTAACATGACGCCTCCTGATTTGTTTTTATTTCTAAGTATTGCATTGGCTATTTGAGGTTTTTTCTGATTCCATATAAAATGAAATACTATTTTTTAAAGTTTTTTAAAGTATGACATTGGTGCTTTGATAGGGATTAAATTAAGTTCTCAGTATTATTATAAAATCAATATATAAACATTTACCATTCACACAAATGATAAAATACAAAGATTGTCCAGAAAGGAAAAGGGGAAAGGAGGGAGAGGTGAGTGGGGGAGAGGTATATGACGGGATCTTATCCAATGTACATAATGCAAGGTTACATTTCAAAACAAATAAGAGTATATTGTAAAAGTCATACCACAAAAATAAATGAAGTGATGTTTATGTTAATTAGTTTGATTTAAGCATTCCACATTGTATATCAAATTATCACATTATACCCCATAAACGTATACAGTTATGATTTAATAAAAATTAAGTTAAAAAAGACTGTTTATGTTCAGTGTTAATACTGATAAGTGGGATACTGTTGTATTCATCATGTTTTATGACACCTTGTTGTTGTTTTTTCCTTCCCCTCTTTAGGAGTATTTTTTTTTTTTTTTTGGTTTCATGTATAGTGCATTTTTGATCATTTCCTGTCCAGCAAGATCAGTAGTGACAAATTTCCTGAGTGTCTCCTTATCTGGGACAGCTTTTATTTCTCTATCACTTATGAAACTTAGTTTCGCAGGAAACAACACTCTCAGCTGGCAGTTATTCTGTTTAAGAAGATGAAAAATAGGGCCCCAATCTTTTCTGGCTTGTAAATTCTCTGCTGAACATACCATTTTAGCCCGATGGCTTTTGTTTTCAAGGTTAGTTGTTTCATCTTGCAGCTTTTAGAATTTTCTCCTTCATTATGACTTAGGCTAGATTGATAACTATTTGTTTTGGAGATGCCTTATTTGCTATGAATCTTCTTGGCATTCAATGATAATCTTGTATCTGGATATCTGAGTCTCTGATGATACTAGAGAAGTTTTCCTCAATTCTCTCCAATAAATTTTTCATGCTTTTTGCTTTTTCTTCTTATTCCTCAGGGATATCAATCATTCTTACATTGGCTGACTTTACAAAGTCCCACATTTCTTTATAATTTTTTCTTTATCTTTGATGAACTAAGGTAGCCCCAAAGTCTTGTTTTCAGGCTCTTAGATTTTTTTTCTTCCACTTGGTATAATCTGGTGTTGAAGCTTTCTGCTATATTTTGAAAATACCTAAATTACTTTGTTATTGCTTTATGTTCTGTTATACCTTTTATCTTCTCTATAGCTTTAGTGAACTTTCCATTTTTTTGTTCATGTCTTGAAATATTTTTTTTAGTTTCTTTGTGTTGGCATTCAACTTTCTCTTCTATCCCATTCATCATCTTTACCATCCACATTCTGCTTTTCATGTCTGAGATTTTAAAAATTTCTTTTGGTTGAACCCATTGCTGTAGTTTTATTGTGATCATTTAGAAGTGTTGAACTGTCTTGTTTTATCTTTTTGCCAGAGGGTTTTTGTTATTACTTTTCTGATTTCTTATATGAAACCTCTTCTCTTAACTCAAGGAAGATAGTTTTTAATGCTTGTTCTCCTTGAATACAAAATCTTCTACTTAATAAAAAGAAGTCCATAAGTGGTGCGTTTGTTTCCTATTCCAGAGATTGATCTGTCAGGCATGGGTGGATCCATTTTATGTAGCTTCTCTGCATGGTCCCATTCCTCCGATGGTTGTCACAGTCCAAGTTGGTGCTGGTGGATCTTCATGTGGAGTGGTTGTTAGTCTCTGGGCCGTGGTTGGAAGCCCAGGCAGGGAGTGGAATGAGTCCTTCTCCATGGAGATGGATGTTATGGGAGATTTCTCTGCCTGTATCTCCCCATAGTAGGGGCATTAGTTGTGGGGTGAGGCTGTCTGGATGGTGGCTGTGGGTGCCATGGCTGTGGTTGTTCCCTCCACCTAGTCTAAATGTAATGGCAGCAGGCAGTGAGGGGTGGCTCATAGCTAGTAGCTCCATGTCAGAGCACTGAACCACAGGTAGGGTGCCACACAGTGCCCCAAGGGCATGTTCTTCCAAGTGGTGTATGGTCTCTGCATGCAGATCTCACTGAGGCTGTTACCAGGGGCTTCTCCTATGATGTCACTGCTGGCTCTCTTTAAATTCCCTAGTGTCGTGGAGGTACCCAGCACCCAGTCACAGGGTATACAAGAGTGTCTGCTCTCCCTGCCTCATCCTGGCCTAATAGTGGTGATGTGGATGCAGTTGCAGTGTATCTGATCCACGTGTAGACCAGATACTCAAGATGTGAGACCTCAGAATGCTGTCAGTTGCAATGACCCAAGAACAGATGCCGTCATGTCCTTGCTGAGCCCATTTTCTGGTGCAGTGTTACTGAATAGTCTCTAACCAATTCCCTGATAAGTACAGATGCCTGTGGTGCTAGTGGGGATCTCCTGATAGCTGGGGTAACAGTATCTGCAGAGGGAGCATAGAGCCCCAGCATTCTCTCCTTCATCTCTTCCCCATATGCAGGGCCTTCCCCAGGTACCTTCTGATCTTGGCAAGTATAACCCCCTGTCTCCCTCTCCTTCACTCTGAGTTTTTCTTATCACTTGTCTGATGATTCACAATACTTTGTCCAGGAAGGTCTATCTTTAGGTAGGCATCTACTTACAACTTTCAGTACTTTCCTTTTGAGGAGCAAGTACATGGGGGGCTTCTAGTCCATCATCGTGATACTTCCCCTTTATACCTATGTGTGATTTGACTTTTTCTAAGCTGCTACTCTAATTAAACAATTTCTTCTGACATTAAAGAAAATTTGTTTCACCTAGATTCAGTACATCTTAAGTGATGGTTCAACTAAACTCTGTCCCAGTAATATAGATAGTGATAGTCATGTGGTATATAATTCAAAGAGAATGCTGTATAGTGATTTTATTACTTAAAATTATTAATATTTTCAATTACCATGGAGTGTTACTAAATGATGGTAAAACTAATCATCCCGATGTTTGGTAGAACTCCTGGAAAGGAAAATTGCACTATTTCTGAAGTTATAGATATAACAGGATGCTGGCTCAGGACAAATGATTTATAAAGTAATTATACCTGTTACCAGTTGCATGACTATCATGTTTTTTAGCAAACTAGAAATTTCATCCTTATTTCTAGTATCAAATGACTTATGAACTTACATCCCAAATCTCCATACTCTTGTCCTATGTTTTAGCCAGATGAAATACATTTTAATTTTTTGAAACAAGTACTTAAAAAAAAATTCCAGATTTGCTTCTCTATCAGCTACAAATTGCACATTCTTTTAATATTCTTTTAGTGGTTATTATGAACTAGTGGTTCTCAGATTGTGATTCCCAGACCAGCGACATCAGCTGCATCAGCATATCTGGCAGCTTAGAAGAAACACAAATTATCTGGCTCTACTTCAAACCTATTGCCTCCGAATCTTTGGATATAGAGCCAAGAAATTTTCCTTTAAAGCCCTTTGGGTGAGTTTAATTCATGAGGAAGTTTGAAAACCACTGCTGTCTTCCATATTTTGTGTCTCCTCTTCCTATTTTATCCTAAATACTGTATGTTTCCTCCTTGGTGCCTGGTCAAACATTTTTCTAGCCTAGCCCCGTATAAAATGACTTCCTTGATTTCCTTCCCTTTTGAATTCCCCTAGAATTAAAAATATATTTAAAAACTATTATAAAGTATATATGTATTAAACATTGTTTTATAGTTGCTTGGTAATATTTATTATTTCCTCTTCAGGGGTACAAATCATAGAAGCCAGGCACTGCCTCCTGGCATGTTGGTGCTCAATCAGTAAATGGCTACCTATCAGATCTTGTCTCTAACACATACCCTTTATCCTTATATACTTCATTTTGCCTCTGCAATTTTTCGAATACTGTTTCCCCTCCCTGCAATATTCTTATTAAGAATATTGCTACATAATTCTTAGTAAGCTCCAACTCAGTTTTGCTCCTCTCAGTTATAATTTGTCTGAATTTCTGCTTCTGTCTATAAGACAAATGTACCCATCAAAAAACAAGTTGGAAATATAGATAGAATAATTTAAATAAATTGTTTAAAGGCATCAGAGAACTATCGAGACATCTAGATAGAGAGATTAATCTCAGAGAAAGAGATAAAAAAAATAACATTACGTTGTACCAAGTGGATGTGACATACTACGTTGTTTATTTATTTTTTTTTCCTGAGACATTCACTGATTCCTAAGGGTAGAAGTTCAGATGTTGAATAGTAAGCTGATAATAAGATGCTAATAAGTTCAGAAGACCATGTTGATAGTCTTATGTGTCTATGAATATTTAAAAACTGAAGTTCAAGGCTCCCTCAGTAGTTCACACTTGATGAATGCAGGCCAAGAATGAAAAGCAAGCTCAGAAAGTGAGGCCAACTCCCAAGCCTGTCTCCTGCTTGTAACATTTGCTATTCATAAGCAACATAGACTTATATGTGATTAAGTCAAGTGTAAAGGGGGCTTTAAGTAACTGAGGAACTAATTAGAGTTTTTGACAGTCTCACAGTACCATAAACATCAATACCAGAGTTATCGACTACTAAAGAAGTGGGACCCTGATAAATAACCTGAGCTTTCAGGTGACGGTGTCATAAGAATAAAAATAATCCAGATCTTATAAGAAATGAAATGCTGAAATATTTAGTATTTGACTGGATTAAGGTGATTTATTTTTCTCTGGTTTCTAGATACAAAGACTTACCTAGAATTTCTGGAACGACTTTATTAAAAAGATTAATATGTCTAAGAAAGCAGAGGGCAAGATGGGGGACATAACAAGAGAACAGAAGTCTTTTCAACAGTCATGAAATAGAAATTTGATATGCACCCAATACCATAACTAAGCTTAAGAAAGCAGTTGATTATTTTAATACCAATTTTGGCAAAACTGAAGAGATTAGTGAGTTGTAATACAGATGAGTGGGACATAAGCAAAATAATGATCTGAAACAGAGATAAAATTAAAATAAAATATAGATGTACGCCTATACAGTTAGGCATAGAGTGAAAGAGCCCCATTCTACCTGACACTGAAGCGCCAAAAGAGTAGAGAAAATGAGGCAGAAATAATGTGAAGACTGAGAATTTTCAAAATATAGTAAAAAACGTCAACTCACAAACTCAAGAACCTCTATAAACCCCAACCAGGTAAAACTACTAAAAAAGACAATGATAAAATCTTAAAGCAGCCAGAGGAAAAGCTATTTTACTACCAAGGGCGTAGGCATGACAATGATAGCTTCTTAGTCAACAGAACTGATGAAAGCTAGAAAACGACAGCACACTTGCTCTAAAATCCTAAAATAAAGTAACTCTCATGGTAGCATTTGATGTCATGAGGATATTATTTTGAATGACTAATAAAGATGTTTAATAGACATACAATGAATTTTCAGAAACAGATGTACACTTACAGACTAACAGAGTTTTCAGCACAAGGATATGATTCCAAAGGGAAGAAGAGAAATGCAGAAAGGAATCAAAGGTAGCTCCAAGGGGGTCTAAGTCAGCCTATTTCTGAGCTGGGTTTGAGTTTGGTTGTTTCCAATGGTTGCCCACAATGCACCATGTTCTTCAGAGTCCTCTAGGCACATATTTTGCTCAGAGTGGTTATAGGGTGATAGAAGGTTTTTCTCAAAGTTCCTATTCCAGCACCAGCTTGAGATTCTTCCCAGGAAACTTCTCACAGAGACTTCTGGTGGTGGTAGACAGCTATAACTTTTTACTCAACACTCTCTGATGGAAGGATGGTGGAACATTCCCTGTTGTGGCTCGGCCTCAGTCTTAGTGTCTGTGTGTTTCGGGGTGGGGGGGAGCTTTCACAGGGGTCTAGAGTTTCTTTATTATTCTTTGTTTTTCCAGTTATCATAGATCTTCACCTAAGCTCACATTTAGCCTTTAGCAGTTCTATTAAAACTTCAGCTGAATTCTTCTCATCTTTTTTTTTTTTTATGAAATCATAGCTGTGTACATCAATGCAATTGTGTACACAGCTATGATTTAATAAAAAAATTGTACGGTACAATGTGCTGGTTTTATATACAATTTGAAATATTTTCATCAAACTGGTTAACATATCCTCATGGCATTTTCTTAGTTATTGTGTTAAGACATTTATATTCTACATTTAGTAAATTTTGCATGTACCCTTGTAAGATGCACTGTAGGTATGTTATATTTTTTTAAGGTGATGATATCTTGCTCTATACTAAGCCCTAAGTAATCAAGTGCTCATACTCTGTCTCTTCTTGGATACACCTGTCTTTTCTTATCTTTCAAGCTAGTTGGTTGTTCTGCAACCTCAGTTCTCTGATGGGTACAAGAAAAGTATTATTATACATTATTCTGGTTTTCTTGTTGCTAAGGTACAAGTGACACTCCTTCCAACTTTTCATGCCTAAGATACTCCACTCCTTCCAACTTCTAATGCCTATTTTGATAAATGTAAATAAATATTGGGGTAATAAAATGCTAAAAACAATATATTTAACATATAAGTAAGTTTATGAAAATAATATTGCAAGAGACAAGGTAAAAACCAATAAAATTAAGGTATTTTAAAATTATTACAGCGTTTGGGAATCGGTATATCTAAACTTCTAGCTATCTATTAATTCAGACAAAAAATAAACAAGGAAATATATTGATCAAGATTGTGTCCGCAGGGAACACTTCCCTCAACTGTTGTATATACAGTGTTTATGAGATGATTGAGCATATCATGTGCCTGCCCATCCTTATAAGTTTGACAGGTTAGAAAACACTCAAGGAATTGTGAATAAGAAAGAAGAAAAAGAAAGAAAGAAATAGTAAGTATAGAGATATCACTTCAAATGAATACAGACTCTACTAAACAATAATAATGTCTTATAATGTTTAAAATGTTAGTGTAACTAGTATAGATATCAATAGTAACAGTGGCTAGAGGGGAAAACGCAAGGACTTTAAATTGTTTAATATCCTTCTGTATTATATTAAACTCTAACTCAGAGATACGTACTAAACCACTAGGACAGTGGTTCTCAAATTTGAGTGTTGCACTGGAATTTCACAGAAGGTTTGTTCATACAGGAAGTTCTGTGATCCACCCTTAAAGTTTCTTATTCAGCTTTCAGGGTGGGCTCAAAAAGTTATATTTTTGCTAAAATCCAAGATGGTGTTGATGCCACTTATTTGAGAAAGACACTTTGAAAATTAGTTCTGTGAGGGTAAGTACTGAAATAATGTCAAAGAATGTGTAGTGGACAGCTGATCAAATAGGAAATGTAATGATAGTAACAATAGAAAGAATAATAGTGAGAGTGACTAATACAAAGTGAGCAAGAAAGGAGAAAACAAAAGAACATAAGATGAATGTGTCAAGGAAAAATGAAATTTTGACAAGACAGATTTAAATCTTCTTTATATGTATAAAGACTAGATAGTCTAATCAAAACAGAAAATTGTACTATTGGATGAAATAACATAACCAAACCAGAAACAAGATGTAAAAAATGTTAAAATAGAAATAAAAAGATTCACCACACACACATCAACTAAAGAAAACTCTGTGGACAAATTATATCAGATATAGTAGTTATCAGGACATGATATATTTATTATAGACAGAAAGAAACCTTTCATTTTCATAACAGTCAATCCACCAGAGGAATTTTGAATTTTTACATTTTTACACACATACTCATACCATGAAATACACAAAGGAAAGACTGACAGAACCAACAGGAAACAGAAATCTTCGTTGGAGAGCTTAACACATTTATCATATCTGACAGAATAAGTACCTAAAATATCAATAATTATTTGGAAGATCCAAACAACATGATTAGCACATTTTACTAAATACAGATAAGTAGAAACAGCGAAGCCTGTAATTTCAGAAGAGTATATGTTGTGTATAATTGTGCAGAGAATGCTCAGCAAAATTGATTACATGCTAGTCATAAATGAAGTTTCAGTAATTTTAGTTCATTAAAATTATTTAAAATATCTTTGGATTCACGGAAATTGACCCAGAAATGATGTTAAAACTATAATTAAAGCATTGCAGTTGTTCTCTGGCTGTGGCTATATAACTCCAATCTGCACCTAGTTCTTCAGATGGCCTTTTCTCCATGTCTTTTCTGCTGTCACTTACAAGGACGCTTATCATTGGATTTAGGGATTCACCAGGCTCACCCAAGATGACCACAGTTTAAGATTCTTCATTATATTTGTAAACCCTCTTTCTAAACACAGTAACTTTTACAGGGTGTAGGATATGGACGTATTCTTGGTGGGATCACCCCTCAATCATTACAAAGATTAATAAATTTCTACCAAGACTGATGAAAAGAAAACAACTAAGAAGAATAAAGCACAAATTATCAACATCAGGAATAGAAAAGAAGATATCATTATATATCCTTAAAATGTGATAAAGGCAAGAAAGTGATATTATAATTAACTACTGTATGCTGATATTTGAAAAGTTTTGTGCAATACACAAATTCCTTGAGAAATTTTACTTTAACTGATTTAAAAATAGAAAATCTGTTTAGTCCTGTAAGTTTTGTAGAAATTTAATTTTCTAATTAAAATCTTTACAGAAGAAATCTCCAAGCTGACATAACTTCAAGGGCCATTTTTTAGCCAAATATTTAATGGAATGAAATAGTTCTGATTGCATCAAATACTTACAGAAAATTAGAAAAGTAGACAACAGCTCTTGACTTTTTCTGTGAGGGCGGCATAATCTTAATAGCAGTATTGGTATAAAAAGGATACTTACAGGACAATCTCTTTCATTCTAGGAGATGAAAAATATTCCCACTAGAATCTTCAAAAATTGAATCTATATATGTATTCAAAGGATAATGAATAATGTCTGGGTAAAGTACATACCTGAAATGTAATAATTTAACATTCAGAAACGAGTCAGTGAAATTTGCCACTTTTATGGAATAAAGGAGAAAAACCATATGGTCATCTCACTCGGTATTAAAAAAATGAGATACAATTCAATACTCCTTGGGGCTGAACAAAGTGGGTATGGGAGCAAACTCTCTGATAAAGAATTTCTACAAAATATCTACAGCAAATGTTGAATGGAAATATCAAAAGATTTACCACAGATTAGTACCATTCTTATTAAGCTTCATCATAGATGCCCTTGCCAGTAGAGTAAGGTTAAAAAAGGAAAGTAAAGTTATAAGGATTAGCAAGAGCAAAAGTTGTTATTATTTATATGACATTTTTGTGCCAAATATTTAATGGAATGAAATAGTTCTGATTGCATCAAATACTTACAGAAAATTAGAAAAGTAGACAACAGTTCTTGACTTTTGGACCTGTGTCCTCCACAAATGCATATGTTGGAGCCCTAACACCCCAAGTGACTATGTCTCTCTCTGTTTCTCTTCCTCTCTTTCTGCATGCTTGAAAAGGAAAGGCCATATGAAGACACAGCAAGAAAATGGCTGTCTGTGACCAGGAGTCTCATTAGAGACAAACCCTGTTTTCACCTTGATGTTGGACTTCCAGTCTCTAGAACTGTGAAAAACTAAATTTATGTTGTTCAAACTACCCAGTCTGTGGTATTTTGTATAACAGCTCAAAATCTAAAAGTCTCTATAGAAGTAGTAACTGAATTCAGTAAAGTAGGATGGCATTAAACCAATACACAAAAAATTACTTATATTTTGGCAGATGGAAAGCAGATGCTAAAGAATATTTAAAAATGATACAAGTGATAGCAGCCAAAACATTGATTTCCTGGGGGGGTATCTATAATAAAAGATTTGTAAGACTTGTAAACAAAAACAATAAAATATTAACATAGTCACAAATTCATAGAGGATGTTCATCATGTTCAAGTACTAGAGGTCTCAATATTATAAAAGGAAATTCAAACATCTAAATACTCAACTTAATTGTAATAAAAAAATCTTTCATAGTTTGAAAATACTCAACTTAATTATAATAAAAAAAATCTTTCATAGTTTGACAGAAATTTAAAGTATATTTGGAAATACAAAGAGCCAAGAATTGCCAAGTCAGTGTTTAAAAGGAGGTTGAGTTATTATTGCTTATCATAAAGGTAGAGTGATTAAGATAATGTAACTTAAGTAAGTATACCAAAGGATCAGAATAAAAATGGTGGGAACAGCCCACATATACACAGTCTGTTGAACTATGATAAGTGAAGTTGATATTTCTGTGCAATGTGTAAAAGGTAGTCTTTTAAATAAATAGTTATAGGTCAACTGGTGATCAACAAGAAAAGAATGAATCTTGACCCTTACTTCATCCCATATACAAAAGTATATTTCTTTAGAATGTACAAATATGGCTGTTTACAAGAGACCACCTGTCTTGCAATCAAAAGTGTTTACTATCTAACTCTCTAAAGGAAAAAGTCACTGAACCCTGGACTATCTCATGTTTCCTTGCCTTCAGAGTTCCAAATGGGTTGTTCAACAGAGCACACAGCTGGAGATTAGAGGAAGGGGGAAGATTGAGCTCTACACAAGGTGTCCTTAAGCACTAAGGAGTCTCCCTGTCAAAGCTCCTAGCTCTTCCTAAGGCAGCTATCACTTTCTTACTCTCTTCCTTTGGGTTAGATCACTTTCATCCTTTCCCATGTAATAATGGCCATAGCCCTGCACTATCTCCTGTAGTGATCCAACATCTTCTGCCCATGTTGCAAATTGTCTCTGAACACTCTACACATTATCCTAAACTATGTGAGCCATATGTTTGTCAGTGGAATCCTGGCTCATAATTTATTAAGCACTTGCATTTTGCCAGGGACTGGGTTAAGAGGTTCGTTTCATTATGTAATTTAAACCTGATAAAATAACTGCAGGATAAATTACTGTTATCATTCCCTTCTAACAAATGAGGCAGCCAGTATTATGGTTTAGACACTTGAACAATTTCACACAGCTAATGAGAAGCAGTCCTAGGACTTGAATCCAGTGCCATTAATTAGAGCCTTCAGAGCTGAAGATCTGAACCATCATTCCCAATTTTCATCTTGAGAGTTTCTTGATAATGCCTTATTGAGTTGGTGCTTAGATTAAAAACAAATTCTTATTAATAATTTCATTTAATTATTACCACAACAGTAGATCTAAAATTATTGCCCTATTATTGCAGCTAAATTTGAAGTGAATACAATTTAAATGACTTTCTCAAGGATACTAGAAGTTAAAATTTAACCCAGCCGGGTTCCCATATTATATATAACCGTATAGTCATACTTTATCAAATACATATACTCGTCTATTTTGAATGCTATTTAGAATTATATTTGTTATAAAAACTGTACTAATATATTCTTTCATATCATGCTAATGAGTTATCATCTGCTCATAGCAATATGGTGAAAATGTGGTGTATGCTGTGTATATGAGATAGGGGCCTGGAGGGTTAGGAGAGAAAGGTGAGAAGCTGAAACAATTAAATTTTCTACATGAATTAGGAGCTGCTAGTTTTTATATCTGGTCCTAGAGAATTATCAGTAAATTGGTTCAAATCAAATATGAAAAGCCAAGATGAAATTCCCTCCCATACTGCTGTGATTTGATTGGTGAGAAGCAAAGATTCAGCCAAGTTGCCAACTGGTTTCTGTCAAGCCCTTGGCGTCCTGCAGTTCACTCAGTCCCAAGCCAAGAGTCTGGTCAGCAGAGTTGCTGGAGACACGTAGATTCTGAATTCCTTGTTTAATGGGCTTTCTGAGTAGATAAAGAGCCACAGGTCCCCAACAGGTCCCAGATACTTCCTCTAGCCCTAAGACAGGGCACATTATAGACTCTAATAAAAAATCCACTCGTTTGTCCATGGAACACATTTTATGTTGCTAATATCCTGTTGCAGGCACAAATGCTCCCAATTGCCTTTCCCACATTTAGAGAATGTATTTTAGAAAAACATTGTTTAAAAACAAATTTACAAATCGATAATCCTATTTGTCTTGTTCAGTCTGAAGATGGTACTTTTGAAAAAGACCTGCTGACTCCTCTTCAGATCAGAACTCAAAGTATATGATGTATGTGTGTGTGTGTGTGTGTGTGTGTGTGTGTGTATTTAAATCCCTTGCCTTTGATAGTATCCTCCCTGCTAGATCCACTTATCCTGGGGTTAGGGTAGAGTGGGAGGGGAGGGGACAGGATCTGATTTGAGCAGCCCTTTGCAAGGGATGGCATCATCCTACCGGACAACAAGACAAGCAGCCTGTTGTCATGCATCCACATCAATAGCTTACAAAGAAGACACATCTGGATATCAGTTTAAGTCCTGGAATGGATCAGATCAATCGCCACAGCTGATGGTGATATTAATATATACCTCCCACCACATCACAGATACAAATGGATGCCAATGTTGGATTCTAAAACATCCTAGTAAGATTCCACTTTGGTCTCTAGAGAAGACTACTTTATCCATGACTTACTAGACATACTGTATTTATACTCATATCTATTGAGTTTATATATTTCCAATGGAATTTGCCAGTTGGCCCATCAAAAAATCGTATAGCCTGTCTTCCTGTTAGCTGAAGAGTCAGGCAAAAAGCTAGGCAGTTCAGAGTTATCTATCTAGTGCAGAAGGCTCTGTCCCTATTTTGATGAAGCATATTAAATATGATTGTATACAACTGGCGACAGGCTGAAAGAATCAGTCTCTGAGTCCAAATATGTTAAAAACAAACACTGGTGTTCTATAGGCTATACTGAGCTACATTTAAAATCTCTTATAGTATTTTTCCAAAGTCATAAAAATATTGAGAGTGACAAAAATGTATTCATTAACTTAAACTTTTGCTTCACTAATTTTTTCCAAAGTATTAATACCTCTACCTCTTATGTGTTAATAATTGGTAAAAGACACATTAAAAACATAACAGATGAACCAGTAACCATAATTTTAATAGAAAAAAATAGGAAATAGGAAATGGCTAATTTCACTTGATAACTTCTTTGGGGAGTATATACTTATGGTTACATTTTTATAGGAATTAGCTATATCATCTTGAGTTTGATTGAGGTTTCCTTCTAGGCCTGGAAACTATATTATGGTGGAATTCTAAGGAAGGCCTTTTTCCAAGGAGGAGATTGCTCTGAAGCCAGATCTAAAAGAATTGATAGGATTTTGAGACCTAGAAGGGAGGGGGACCAGAAGGATTCTAGAGTGAAGAATAAGGTTATGCATGTCATATATGGAAGTTCCTCGGCTAAAATGTCTAGAATGAAAGGCTCATATTAGGTGGCATGAGATAAGAATTAAATGTTTGCTGAATTATTGTGTGAGACAGCTTTGCTTGATTTGGAACCTTGTTAATGCTGTAGAGTTTAGCTCTTCTCCTCTCTGACATCAGGACATTTTAAAGCCTTTTAATACCTTTGGTGAGTGACTTTGTCTAGGAGGCCAAAAATCAAATTATCTTCATTAAGGCAAGAGCTAGAGGTCATGTAGTGTGATGGCCTTGTCAGTTCTCTGAGCCATGGGATCATGCCAGCTGACATCTGACCAGAAATCAAGATACTTGGCTAAACAATGCTTCAGAAGGATTGCATATATGGAGAAGTCTGAAGATGGTACCTTCCAAACTTCAGCATTTCAAGGACCATTAGAAATTTCCACTTATCACATGTTAATACTGTTCTATCAGTAGAAGCCAGGAGCCATCTCCATTTTCTCTTTCAAGGATATTGTAAAAACCTACATCTGCTTCCCTGATAATTTCTGCCCAATTGACCATTAATAGACTTGAGTTTTCTTCCCATCTATCATAATATGAAAGATCATAAACTCACACATTTTCAACAGTAAATATTTCCTGGTAAGAGATGAGTTGGTGAGAAAGTTGGAGGAATCAACATGTATCATGGCACCCTACAGTGGCATAGAGATAATCTAAATTTACTGCTGCTTTTTAACATTTTATTTCATAAAATTACTGTTGTTTTACAATGGTGACCCTGATTTAGAAGCATTGAAAATGGAAACATCTTCTGATAAGATGTGAATCAAGCCTTATTTTCTTTCACTGTATGGAAATGTAGCTGTGTATATTTTCCCCTTCTTTTTTAAGATATGGAAGGCTCCTGGAGGGTTGAGTGAAGTTTATTTCCTTTTGATCTAAAATCCCTGTTCCAAGTTCTATCGTAGCTATCATACTGTGCTGCCATATGCATTTATTTGTCTGCCTACCTGCCTCACTGAGGAAGGAATTTAGTTGGTTTTTGTTTGGTTGTTTGTTTTTGATGTTTGTGTTTTCCTTGGAATATGATCACTGTTTCAGTAGAATTGCAAGGCCTGTCCGATCAGGGCCCCACCTGTACCACTTCATCTCAGCACTTTCTCATTTGTTCAATACTTTAAGTCGCACTGGCTTTATGGAAGATCCTAGAATGTTCCAGATGCTCCATTCTGTTGTTGTTTGCAGTTCTATCTCATTTAGCAAACACTCTGTCCTATGAAGGTCTACCTTGATAACTACAGAATGAAAGTAGAACTATACAGTTGATAAAGATACTTCTTGGGTTCTGATTTTGTGCAAAACTTTGTGCTAAGTACTTCACCAGATTTACTTAATTATTCTTTATATCAACTCTGTGCTGTGTATCTTTGTTTTAAATATCATTATCCTTAATTTCTACAGGAGAAAACTGAAGACTAAAGGGAATGAGCCAGGTGCTCAATGACACACAGTTGGTGCTGAAGCTGTGTGTCAAACTTAATCTGCCTCTTTGAGATTTATTTTCAAACAACTCTCCAATAGTGTTTCTTACATTGTACGGGACTCTCTGAACTCCAAAAAATTTCCTGGCCTACCCAAATCTCTAATCTCCTGGGAAATGTCTTTCCTGAATCAGAGGTGAATGATAAAACTTACTATAGATCTATCATGTACAGAACTCTTACCTATCTATGATTGCTGAAAGAGTCTAAACCAACTCATGGGTCTATCTGTCAAGGACAACCTGCAGATCTATCTGCCTGTCATCATTCTCTCAACCATAATAACTTGCTTAGACTTTCAGACACCAATCATTTCATCTTTAATTTGGACTAAAATGCTGTCTCATTGTCTAGTCTTTCTTTTGGTTAGATGCTATTCCTGACTCTTAACTATTTTTTTTTCTAACATGTTCTTGTTGTGAAGATATAGGCCAAAGAATCTTCTATTCTTTACACAC
The DNA here is from genome assembly GCA_963574575.1 of Galagoides demidoff. Taxonomy (NCBI): domain Eukaryota; kingdom Metazoa; phylum Chordata; class Mammalia; order Primates; family Galagidae; genus Galagoides; species Galagoides demidoff. The sequence continues at coordinate 1,990 of CAUYQV010134198.1, read as the reverse complement.
ATATAGCTATTTAATTCTGACTCTTAAAATCCCCATCTACATCTGAGCTTCAATGTCCTAGCCTGCTCAGGAGCAGAATAAAGATATTACTAGCAGGGTGGCATCTGTGGCTCAAAGAAGTAGGGCGGTGGCCCCATATGCCAGAGGTGGCGGGTTCAAACCCAGCCCTGGCCAAAAACTGCAAAATAAAAAAAAAAAGATATTACTAGCAATTATATGTAGTTTCCCAGAATACATATAATTTAAGCAGAGTTGTCCCACTATGCTCTAGAGTGCATTCATATTTGAACTTAAAATACAGGGTGGCCATTAACTTCATGTGCAATTTGAAATAGTGTGCAATTTCAAATTGCACTTGAACTTCATGGCCACCCTGTACAGTTGATATTGTAATTAACAGTTTTCCTTAAGGGTTTTCCTCATTGCCAGATAGGACAGTTAGCTCTGTGACATTTCTCATATCACTCTGTGAGGAAGGGGGAAGGATTAAATTATGGTTAAAAGCATGTGTTTTGCAATAGGGCAGATCTCGGTTTGAAGCCACGCTTTGCAATTGCTAAATGTGCATCTGTCTGCGAGCCATTTAATGTCTTTAAATCTTAGTGTCCTTATCTGAATGGTAAGGATAATGGTACTGTTGGCCTCAAAGAATTATAAAGTTAAATAAGATAATGCACATAAAGTCATTATTGTATGAGGTTCTATTTTAAAAGCTTAAAACCACCAAAAATTGTGTTCTAAAAGGGCTAAAAGCTCTTTGTCTGTGTTACAATGAATCACTGTTTTGTCTACAAACAACAGCTATGTGAGTTGATGTTCAACAGGGAATCAGGATTAACTAGATGGAGAGGGTTTCTATTTTTGAAGAGGCACTTGAGACTCCCAAGTCACTGTCATTTTGTATTATATTTTGGTAATAAAAAGAGAAAAGCTGCTTCTGTCCGTGGTGTCACCTTGAGGGAATTGCCTCAGCTTTATAGGTTCAAAAAGTTAACTTCATTAGCTTGTTCTGGAGTGACCAGAGGTATTTATCGGTTTCTCTTAGGGAAATAATACATGCTGTTCAAACTAACAGGGCATAGAGATAAACTAAAACTCTTTTTCTAGAATCAAAACATGATCATGTAATTTCCTTCCTTTGTACCATCAATGATGCCGTCAATGGCACCATCAATGTCTCTCCATGGATCTCAGAAAAAGCTACAAATGCCTTAATATGGCCTAGAAGGCCCTTTCAGGCTGTCTCTCTGGAGCCTTGGCACCCCCTGTCTTTCTCCACTTTCCCTCCGCAAATTATATAACAAGCATAGCAAACTTTTGATATGTTGTAAAATTCATCATATTTTCAGTCTTTTCATATTCTCTTCCCTTATCCTAGAACATTTTTCCCCCTTCTTCTAATTCAGCCTCACTTTTACTAATTCCTTAGTCCAAAAATTAAGTATAATTTCATCTAGGGAGCCATTGTTTACCCCCTAGCTCGGGTTAAACTCCCTTGCCCCCTGCCCTTATCCCACTCTGTTATAATTGACTATTGACTATCTTGTTCACTCTAATTGATTGTAAGTTCGGTGAGGGAAGTAATCTTGTTCTTTTTCTTCATCATTAAATTTTTAGAACTCAAAATATATGAGATCTGACAATTAAGTTCATGAACTCATCCTATAAAAAGTGTTATATACTTCATGCTGAATATCACTACAGTCACCTTTGAAGTACTTCCCTTGGGAGGCTGTGAACTAATGCCAGTGTCTAGTCCACCCTTCAAAGCAGTTTTGGAACTTTTTGTTCTGGAATGGCCATCAGAGTTGTTGTTATATTACCCCTGATGGGGCATCCTTACACTAGGGCCTGCAGGCCGCATGCAGCCCGCCTAGGACATTTATCCAGCCCGCCAGGTGTTTTTCCTGCCGCTGCTTGTCCTGCTTAGCAGCCAACTCATCCCGGGGCCCACAGTCTAGCCCTCCAATGGTCTGAGGGACAGTGAACT
>CAUYQV010134197.1:0-20884 GCA_963574575.1 Galagoides demidoff | reverse complement strand
CATCACAGCTCACAGCAACCTCCAACTCCTGGGCTCAAGCGAGTCTCCTGCCTCTGCCTCCCAAGTAGCTGGGACCACAGGCACCCACCACAACGCCCGGCCATTTTTTGGTTGCAGCCATCATTGTTGTTTGGCGGGCCCAGGCTGGGGATTCAAACCCTCCACCTTAGGTGTACGTGGCTGGCGCCTTAGCCGATTGAGCCACAGGCGCCGAGCCATGTTTTTCTATTTTCAATAGAAACCAGGTCTTGCTTTTGCTCAGGTTGGTCTTGAACTCATGATCTCAAATACTCTGCCTGCCTCAGCGTCCCAGAGTGCTAGGATTACAGGCGTGAGCCACCATGCCCGGCCTTTTAGAATGGTTTTTCTAACGTTGTGTAGTTTTTCCTTGTCACTACAAAAGTTTTGAGCCAGCTGAGTCATAGTCCATTATTTCACTTTCAAGAAACATCTGTGACAACATCCTTTCTTATTCACCCATGCAGGTTTCAACTTGCTTGGTTTACTGGTGTTCCTTCATTTGTTTCCTTCTATGTGGATATTATGTTTCCTGACTTTTGCTTGTCTCAAAACTCATGATAACCCATGTATACTTGTTCTAATCAGTAGTCTGCTGAGTCCTGCTGAGGAGAGACCCTGCCAAGGAGAGACCCTGCCGACCTCTGGACTCCCTCTGTGCAGCTCATCACTCTTTGGCACACTGTCCTTGGAACTCTATCCACCTTGGTCCCTTTGCTGCATTTCTTCAACAGAGGGAGTCTGCCAGACTGTGCCTCAATTTCCCTTCCTTGTGTCACAGCCTGGAAGCTTTCTGTGCAGTACATGGGACAGCCATAGGACCTGGCTCTTGGGGATTACTGCCCTCCATTGTCCATTGTCCAGTGTCTTCAAAACCATTGTTTTATATATTTTGTTCCCTTTTTTGTTATTTTAGGCTGAAGGGACTCTTGTACTTGTTCCTCTGTCTTAGAAGCCCTATTTGGGGGAAAAATTGTGCATTCATACATGTGTGTTAGAGCACACGTATATGTACAGGTGTGCATTTAAAGTATACACTGAGGTGAAAATCTTAAAAACTACAAACCAACTATTAACTCTGATGAGTGAGATTACAGGAGACTTCTGTTTATGTTACTTTTTTCTGTTTGAGGTTTAATAAAAAGTGAGAATTACTTTGCAATCACAAACAACAGTAGAAAGATAGAACATGGCAAAAGAAACTATGAAGGGCAAGAGATTTAGCACTGGGAGAAAAAAATCACCCTCAGTTAACAGCTTTTGGCTAGGCACCCTCTGCAGAAACTGCCCTGTCGCCCACAGTGGGCAGGGATGCCTGTCCCTGAGTCCTCAGCTCTCTGCTCCTCTGTTGGCCTGACTGATGAAGAGCAGTGTGGCAGGTGGCTGGGGTTAAGACTGGACCTCTTCTATTGGCGGGTGATCTCAGCTGTAGGGTTTTAACCCACAAAGAGGGGTGCCTCTTCTGCCTGCCCCTCTGCCTGCATCCTGCCTCCAGCTCCCCTGACCTCTCATAGCCACATGCCAGTTTATGTCCCAGAGCATCTCGACACCGCTGGCCCCAAACCAAACTCATCATTGCCCTCCCTTACTTCCTTCTCTCCATGGTGGCATCATGCCAACACCACAGCATCACCAAACTACCATCATTCTCTGGCATTAAGTATTTCTGCATGGCCATATAGTGACTCAGGGGTGGGGATCATACTGTTGCCTCCCAGTTCTGCTGCAGGTGTGCTGTATGCCCTTGAGTGTGTACCTGACTTCAATTTTGGAATCTTGGTTTTCCCATCTGTAAAATGGGGACTGCTATAACTGTGCATGACTGTACCTAACTCACCTGTGACTGTGAGGGTCCCCAGTGAAGAACCATGCAGATTGCCCAGCACCATGCCAGGCATGGGGCAAGCGGTCCACAGATGTCCGTCTCATGTTTCCCATGTACAGGCCCTGCTGGAGGTGATGGGGGTAGACAAGGGCCAGGGTTTCCCCAGGGGCTGGTAAGAAACAGATCTATGGAGGAGGAGAGAAAACTGCCTCAGACTACTGAGTACTCACAAGGAAACAGGCAAGAGAGTAGCAGGAGGAATCTTCCTTTCCTGTGGGTAGATTGTGAGTGGATAGAAGAGGCTCTCTGGGGGAGACCTGAGGGATGGCTGGTGCAGAGGCCCTAGGGCAGGAAGAATTCAGGGATGGTGAGTGAGTGTGGGAGGGAAGGGGTGATTCAGAGCAGGACAGGCCCTGAGGCTGTAGGAGGTGCTGGCTTCATTCTCAGCACATAGACAGGCCACTGGAGGTCTCAGCCTGACTCCCCAGAAGACCCTGCTGTTTTGTGAAAAATCACAGGACGGTGCAGAAAAACTGCCTCCAAACTAAGAGGGAACCAAGAGACCAAAGATAGACTGTGACAGGTCCAGCTTGATGAGCCAGACAAATTTATTAGAGCTCATTTACAGGGCACTTGCTCCTGAGTGACATAGGACTTTCTTCCACAGGAGCCTCCTGCATGCAAAGTCCACATGTGCCCACAATTTACCTTGTGTTGCCTTAAATCCCTTCCTGGTAAATGATACAAAGTTTCTGTCTGTATATGCTTGTTCATAAGGAAACCAATCACACAAGCATACTGCCATCCTGATACACTGTCATGCATCCTTATTATGTTAATGATATTGGAATTTTGACTAGTTGGGGACTTTAGTACTACAATTAGCTAAAGGACTTTCACTATAGGACGGCCTGCGCAGCTCTGAAGCAGTCAGGGCAGAAAGTCTGGGCACTTTTTCTAGTCCAGTAGCTTACCCTGCTGGTCTGTCTGCTCTGTAACAACCCTGATGAGCATGCCAGGCTCAGCACAGAGTTTCTGTTATTGGTAGGGAACCTGCATTTTTCCTTCACCAGCTCTTCATGGAGTGGAGAAGGCTTCACAGAGGTGAAAGTGGGTGGGGAGACGGGAAGAGCTGTTTTTGCATTTTGGGCAAGAAACCTTGTGGTGGCTGATGACTTTGCTGGCAGTTGGTGGCAGTCTGATGGTGGGAGGCATGGGTCAAGGATGGCTGGTAATTCTTTTTTTTTTTTAATTTTTCTTAAAGTTTTATTTCTAAAACTATGATAAAATATACAGAATGTAGAATTTACCATTTTAACCATTCGTAGGAGTACACTTCAACGGTATTCAGAATATTCTTGTGCAGGCATCACTACTGTCCATCCCCAGAACTGCTTCATTTTCCCCTACTCCTTGTATCCCCCAGCCTGTGGCACCTCCCATTCTACTTTCTGTCTCTGTGCACCTCACTGCTCTAGGAACCGCATATGTGTGGAGTCAGGCACCCTTTGTCTTTTCATGTCTGACTTACTTTACTAAGTGTCCTTCATAGGCTTTTCTTTTTCTTCCTCTTCCTCTTTTTATTGGAGGCTCTGAAGTCACAATTATGTTTTACATGGAATGTGAATATTTGTGGGCAGAGCTTAAAGAAGGACACAGGGTAGGGCAGAAAAGGGCAGAGATTGGATGGTGGGTTGAGGGAGTGGAGAATAACCAGTACTCACCATGTAAGTGCTAGCTGTTATTATTTTTAATAAAAGCCAGTGCTGAGAAGCATCAGTGCTTGGGGATATGTAGGACGAATTGAAGAGACAAGGGCCCTGCAGGGTGGGCGCCTATTGGGATCGTTCCTTTCCAAGTTTCCAAATCCTGATGTTCCTTCACTCCTCCTTCCAAGCCCGCTTTTCCCTTGAAATGTATCTCTTGCAGGCTCACAACTGGCCTTTTCAGCCCTCTTTGGAAGTGACTTTGTCTCTCTCTGCTTGCCTCTTTTATTAGTTCTGCCTCTTCAGACCATCTTCGCTCTACTCCCTGTTGGAGATCTCATGGATCCCAACCTGGGACAGCGGTCAGCAAGGGAGATGGTGCTGGAGAAATCATGAGACTTTACATCAAATTATAGCATAAATCCTGGAAGGGTATAAATTGTTTCATGTGCCAAGTAGCAGCCTGAAAACAGTGCAGCAACTTATCCTGCTTCTCAGGAGTCTTTTTATTGGGTACTGTAACAGAGTATATATGTAAGAATGCACAGCAGTCAGTAGTTAGCAGTAAAGGTTTAAAATGAGAGAGGGGAGGCTTGGCGCCTGTAGCACAGTGGTTATGGCACTGGCCACATGCACCAAGGGTGGTGGGTTTGAACCCAGTGGGAATAGTATGACATATAAGCACATTGGTCTGTCTGTGTTAGAACATCTTTGGGACATTGATTGGTTTTTATCTCAAGGGAATTCACTTATTGTCTTAATCAGCCTCATTCCCATGTTAACTCAGCAGAACAACTTAGTGTGACAACTCAGGACCTTCTGACTTAGGCCAGTCCAAAATTGCCAAAATAGCTTAGCTGTATCTGCCAATTGCCTTGCTCATGTCTAACTAACTGCCTAATTTAACATTTCCCCTCTGATTTGCAGAGCCCGATTCTTGGGGAAAAGGCCTCTGACTGCTCTGACTGCTTCTTTGTTGAGGAGGGGAAATATGAGTAGTGGGCTCTGCAATCAGCTATCTCTAAGGGCAGGAGTGTATGTCCATTCAAAGGGCTGCAGTAAATGGGGTGCAGTTGTTTATAAGTATGGTTATTTTCAAACAGGTGCTTGTCTGGTTGTCGTAAATGTTGACACCTGGTGGTGATCAGCTTCTGCAAGTGGATAACCTCTAAGTGGGAAGAAATAAATTGTGTTATGTAGTTGAAAATACAGGGTTTGAAAATTAGAATTGGTTAATATCTGACACTCTTCCCCTGACCACCTTTCTCATATAAATGGAAGAGAAGAAATCAAGTTTTAGAACATAATGTAAAGAGCCAGACAGAGCAGTAGCAATTAAGAAAAAGTGCCTGCTGTTTTAAAAAGTAAAGAAGACTCCTTTTTTCTTTTTCTTTAGTTCCAAATGAATAATGGACCTTAGGTCTTCTGCTAAGTGCTGGTACCTTATCTTAAGACACCCATAAAATAGCAACCTCAGTTTTTAGCAGGCAAAAAGGTAGAAAAACAATTTAACAAACTATGCATTAACTCTATGATAGTAGATTGACCCTTTGCATTCTGACTTTTGATGCCTTTTTTAATTACTTTAAATGTGTACAAGAACAGAAATCTAAGAGGCTTCAAATATATGTCTTTTTTTTTTTGAGACAGAGTCTCAAGCTGTTGCCCTGGGTAGAGTGCTGTGGCATCACAGCTCACAGCAACCTCCAACTCCTGGGCTCAAGTTAGTCTCCTGCCTCCGCCTCCCAAGTAGGTGGGACTACAGGCACCCACCACAATGCCTGGCTATTTTTTGGTTGCAACCATCCTTATTGTTTGGCAGGCTCGGGCTGAATTCGAACCCGCCAGCTGAGGTGTATGTGGCTGGAGCCTTAGCTGTTTGAGCCACAGATGCCAAGCCCAAATAAGTAAGTCTTAAAAACTGAGAACAGAAAACTGTTGTTTTGACTAGAAATTTCCTTTTCATTATAACCGACTTAATCACATACAAAATTCTTTCTAAGTTCCTCTTCATGAACCTTTATGACTTGGCATGGACAATCTTTCAACATTTTTAAAATCTCTCTTTTTTGTCTTAAATCAGGCATCCTCAAACTAAGGCCTGGGCCACATGCAGCCCACCGAGGACATTTATCCGGCCTGCCGGGTGTTTTTGCTGCTGCTGCCTGTCCTGCTTAGCAGCCCCACAGTCTGGCCCTCGAACGGTCTGAGGGACAGTGAACTGGCCCCCTGTTTAAAAAGTTTGAGGACCCCTGTCTTAAATTGTCTTTCTTAAACCACTAGTTACTTTAGGACAAAAAGTTTTCACACAAGATTCCTTCCTATATAAAATTATTCTCTTTTCTTTTATCCTTCCTTACCAAATCTTCATACCCATGTCTTACCACATATCTCTCTCCCCTACTTACTAGTTCCTTTCATTTTAATGTCGGGGTCACCAGGGAGTAGGCATGTAGGAGGCAGGCAAGCTGAATTCCTCATGGGCCTTCCAACTCTGGGTAAACTGACCATCAAGTGAATGTTTATGTGGGAATTCAGCAGTACAGGCAGGCTAATTTAGGAAAGTTAAGATAGCTCAAAGGGACAAAACTTGTTTTCCCCCTTTTCTTCTCCCTGTATACATTATCTGGCCATTTCAGATGTTTTATTACCCTATGTCCCTGTTTACCTTTTACCCAACCTTCCTGGGAGCTATAATCTCCCCTCTCTCATTTTTCTTTTTTGAGACAGAGTCTCACTTTGGTGCTTACTGTAGAGTGCACAGGTGTCATAGCTCACAGCAACCTCAAACTCTTGGGCTTAAGTGATTCTTTTGCATCAGCCTCCCAAGTAGCTGGGACTACAGGTGCCTGCCACAACACCTGGCTATTTTTTTTTTTTTTAGAGATGAGGTCACTCACTCTTGCTCAGGCTGGTCTTGAACTCGTTAGCTCAGGCAATCCATCGCCTCGGTGTCTCAGAGTGCTAGGATTACAGGTGTGAGCCACCATGCCTGGCCCCTCTGTCATGTTTATTTTTGTTTGTTTATTTTTGGAGACAGAGTCTCACTTCGTCACCCTTGGTAGAGTGTCAAGGCATCTTAGCTCACAGCAACCTCAAACTCTTGGGTTGAAGTGATCCTCTTGCCTCTGCCTCCCAAGTAACTGGGATTACAGGTGCCAGTCACAACGCCTGGCTATTTTTTAGAGACGGGGGTCTCTCTTTGGCTCAGACTGGTCTTGAACCTGTGAGTTCAGGTATTCCACCTGCCTCAGACTCCCAAGTGCTGGGTTTATATGTGTGAGCCCCTGCACCCAGGCTTCCTCTCTCATTTTCAACCTTGACTGCTAACTACTGACTGCTGTGCATTCTTGCACATATACTCTGTTATATATGTACCCAATGTCACAATCCCTATGGCCCTGGTCTCGGACGCCACAGGAAGGAAACAGGCGTGAGGGAGATTAGAAGTACAAGCTTGCAGGAAGCAGGCTAACCTTGATTGCAGGGTAGCCCTGAGCAACCTCCACAGTAGCCTTTTATTGAGATGGTACATGACAGGTGAGGGGAGTATTAGACAATGACTGTGTGCCTAAGGATCACCACAGGCTCCAACTCTTTCTCAGCAAGGAACATCCATGGATGAATTGCCCAAGGATCACCCCCCAGCCAGAAATCGTCTTGTTCAGATGTGTCCACCTCTTGGTGTCCTCTACAACCCAATAAAAAGACTCCCCAGAAGCAGGGCAGGTTGCTGCATTGTTTTCAGGCTGCTGCTTGGCGCTTGAAACAGATAACTTTGTGCTATCAGATTGGTATAAAGTCTTAAGATTTCTCCAGTGCTGTCTTCCTTACTGACCACTATCCCAGGTTGGGGTGCACAGATCCCCAACACCTCCCTATCTTGCCATCCAGAGGTTATTAGCTAACTTTACCTGGGCCTTGTGCCTCTGGGACTTGGGTTTCATCACACATTTCCACTCTGACAGTTCCTTGCTTCTAGCACTATTGAAGACATATATTTGCATCTTGTTTTTTTTTTTAGACTGGGGGACTCAGCCTGATATGAAAGAGTCACACCCAAAGGATGACATTTCAGAACACCAACCATCCTTCTGGGCAGCCATGGGAGAACCAGCGAGGACTGGAGCCTGGGGTGCCACCTCAGGAGCAGCATGGAGACAAGGCAGCTGGCTGGAGGAGCAGCACAGAGGTGCCAGGATGGGACGGGAGGGGCTGGGAATTCCCCAGGTGAGCAAACTCCTTGAGGAGTCAGTCTCCGAGGGCCAAGAATTAAAGATGTTTGCCAACCAGAGCTCTACCCCAGTCCAGCCAAGGCCAGATGAGCCCACAGAAAAGGGGGCCTGTCCATTTGCAAGGCCTAGGAAGAACCGCAGCACTTCAGACCTCAGTAAGGCCCCAGCCCCGTGCAGGGAGAAGAAACCCTACGACTGCAGTGAGTGTGGCAAGGCCTTCAGCCGCAGCTCTTCCCTGATCAAACACCAAAGGATTCACACGGGAGAGAAGCCCTTCAAGTGTGACACCTGCGGGAAGCACTTCATCGAGCGCTCGTCCCTCACCATCCACCAACGGGTGCACACGGGCGAGAAGCCCTATGCATGCGGAGACTGCGGCAAGGCCTTCAGCCAGCGCATGAATCTCACAGTGCACCAGCGCACACACACGGGTGAGAAGCCCTATGCTTGTGACATTTGCGGGAAGGCCTTCCGGAAGACCTCGTCCCTCACGCAACATGAGCGAGTCCACACAGGTGAGAAGCCCTACACGTGTGGGGACTGCGGCAAGGCCTTCAGCCAAAACATGCACCTGATCGTGCACCAGCGTACACACACCGGGGAGAAGCCCTATGCGTGCCCCGAGTGTGGGCGGGCCTTCAGCCAGAACATGCACCTGACCGAGCACCAGCGCACACACACAGGGGAGAAACCCTACGCATGCAGGGACTGCGGCAAGGCCTTCAACAAGAGCTCCTCCCTGACCCTACATCAGCGCAACCACACGGGTGAGAAGCCATATGTGTGCGACGCATGTGGCAAGGCCTTCAGCCAGAGTTCCTACCTCATTCAGCACCAGCGCTTCCACATTGGTGTGAAGCCCTTTGAGTGCAGTGCTTGCGGCAAAGCCTTTAGCAAGAACTCAGCACTCACACAGCACCGGCGCATCCACACTGGTGAGAAGCCATATGAGTGCTATGTGTGCAAGAAGCACTTCACAGGGCGCTCGTCACTCCTCGTGCACCAGATTGTGCACACTGGGGAGAAGCCTTACACATGCAGTGAGTGTGGCAAAGCCTTCGGCCAGAGCGCATACCTAATCGAGCATCAGCGCATCCACACCGGTGAGAAGCCCTACCGCTGTGGCCAGTGTGGCAAGGCCTTCATCAAGAACTCTTCACTAACCGTGCACCAGCGCATCCACACTGGCGAGAAGCCATACCACTGTGGCAAGTGCGGGAAGACCTTCAGCCGCAACACCAACCTGACGCGTCACCTAAGGATCCACACCTGAGCACCTCTGCAGGCAGGATACGGCCAGGTCTCCCCATGGAGTACAAGGCAGCTCAGGACAGAGGTGGCATGGGAATGTGGGGTTTATAGAGAGGCTTCTGTATCACATGTGCCCCCCTCCACCAAGCATCAGAATGACCCCCGGATCCCAGTGTCTCCTCTCCTTTGGGATGTTTTCAAGTTCACTGTCATTGAACCCCAGTCACTGGTCAGGGCTCAGGCCCAGCTCTCCAAGTAAGTTGTACTAAGAACTGGGACTGTGGGGCTTGGTTTCCTCTGTGGTGAAGTAGGGGACAGAGGTGCAGGAGGTAGACTCAGATGGACACGTTTGTCATTTGCCCGGGAGCCTAGAATTAGTTTGTTACCATCTGTGAGGGTTTTTTTTTGGGGGGGGGGGGGGTTAAGGGTTAAGGAGTATCCTGTCCTGTCCCAGTCTCCCAACACCAGGCTAGTAAGTGGTAGAAGTTTACAAGTTGTATGTGAGGGGGAGAGAAGTTTTTTCAGAGTTAGTAAATTACAATAACTACTACTTCAAATGCCAAAGTTTCTTAAAGCGGTCTGTTACTTTTTAAAGACTTTTAGGTGTGAAAGGTATAGATTCTAGTTGTTCAGTCAAAACTCAATTCTACTACTCTGGGGGGAGGTGGGCAGGAAGGAAAACAAACAATAGGTTTGATATTTGGGTGTAATACTGGTTTCCATAAATAGTCTGCCCTTTTATAGTTACCTTTTTTTGTTAAACGTGCAGGTAACTATCTTTGTCCATTTTTGCAGCTTTAACTAAAGACCTTAGACTGGGTAATTTGCAAACAATACAAATTTATTGCTTACAGTTCTGGAGGCTTGAAAGTTCAAGATGAAAGCTGCAAATTTGGTGTCTCGTGTCATCTTTATCTGTGTCCTCAGGTGGTGGAGATGGGAAGCAGCTGTCCTCAGACCTTTTAGAAGGGCACTAATCACCCCCTAAAGGTCTCACCCACCTTTCTTTATTGTTACATTGGGGATTAAATTTCTAAACATGCAAATCTGGAGGAACACTGGCATTCATATTGTATCAGTAATTTCAAGTGAGTTTCTTAAGGCTGTTTTGAAGCTTTGTTTACAATGGAGTTTATCCCAAAGTCAACTTTCTCTGGGCCATCTTTTTAATTTAGATATTTGATAGTGCTGGTTGCTAACACCCTGCCATTTCCATTTATTTCACACTTTATGACACTGATGTACTTGAAGAATAAATAATTTGGTTTATTAGCAAGCACATTTTGCAAGTAGGAAAAACAATCACTCTAGAATGTATAAACAAGGCAAATCTTTTGTCAAATGTTATGGTAGTTAAGTAGGCATCAGGATGGGTTTAATCTAGGTATTTGTATATACATTCATCATTGGAGCCCCATTGTGATTCTCTGGCTCTCACTTTATGTGCTGGCATCATCCACAGGCTGGCTTCCCTGTGGGATGACAGCAGTTTCCAGCAGCTACTTGACTGCACATCTCAGTCACATTCAGATGGAGAGAGAAGTCCTCTTGCAGTCACTGAAAAAGACTCACCCATGAACCAATTGCTGTGACCAGAGAAATGACTGAGATCTGGGTCTTACTGCTATCTCTCAGTTACCAGCTCCTAATGCAGTCTTTCTCATGAGATTCCCTGGAGCAGTGGTCCTCAAACTTTTTAAACAGGGGGCCAGTTCACTGTCCCTCAGACTGTTGGAGGGCTGGACTGCGGGCCCCAGGACAAGTCAGCTGCTAAGCAGGATAGGCAGCAGCGGCAAAAACACCCAGCGGGCTGGATAAATGTCCAAGGCGGGCCACATGGGCCTTAATTTGAGGATGCCTGCCCTGGAGTGAAATGAATACTATTTTTATAATTTTAAATAAATTACTGAAATCATTGAAATAAGTTAACACTTGTAAAAAAAAAAAATCAGAACAGCCTGGCACAAAGTTAAGTACTCCATCTCAGTGAGTGTGTGCTATTCCTACTCCAGTAAGAAATAATGCCCTCATTTTAAAAATGAAGGGGAAAAAAGGAGGATAATGTAGCCAGTAAGAGTAGAGAGGCTAAAGCCTGGATTCAAACCCAAACTGTGACCTTACTTGCTGGGTGACTTTGGGCAAGTTTCTTAACGTCTCTGAGCCCCCATTTCCTCATTGTAAAATGAGAGTAATACTAGTTCTCACTTTGTGCACTGTTTGTGAAGAATAAATGAGATAATGTGTGCATTGTAGAGAACAGGTGTTAAACTAGGCAACAATTGACAAATGTAGTTCACAGTTCTTTGCTGGTGAAATGGAGGGAGAAAGGCCTTCTTAGGCCCTTTGTAGAGATGTCTATTGATGGCTTGCTATGCGCCACATTCCTTCATACATAGTGGCTCCTTTAACCTTCAAAAGATCCTTGAAGTAAGCATATTCTTTTGTACAGATAAGTAGTCTGGGGCTCAGAGAAGCAAGGTAAACTTCCTGAGGTCACACAGCATGTAAGTGGAGGAGACAGGGTTTGAACTTGGGCCATCTGCACAGCTAGGTCTATAACTATCCCTGTACTAAACTAATTTTCCTGCAGATGGATATGTTGAATTTCCCAGTGCCTAACTCCTGGGCCTTTGCTTCCTGGAATCCCCAATGTCTGATATAGACAGGGTCAAGAATACACCACCACACACATCCACCAGGAAGCCATTCAGGTTATGTGCTGGCCTATAGGCTCACCCCATGGGCTCTGGGCCATGTGTCTATGTCCCTATGTCCTCAGGCCTGGCCATGAAGTAGAAGCTATGGGTGCTGGGTGGGGGACTGAATGACCCCTCTCCTGGGGTAGTAGGAGTCCATGCCACCCCACTCAAGGGCAGCCCTCCATGGCCATATCACTCAGAGTAAACACCAGATTCCTCACAAAGCACTGTGGAATCTGGCCACTCCTACCTCCTGGACTTGCCTCCTCCCCATTGCCCCCTTCAACACTCTGTTCTGGATAATTTTTCTATTTTTAGTAGAGACAGAATCTTATTCCTGCTCAGGCCAGTTTTGAACTCTTGAGCTCAAGGGATCCTCTCCTCCTTCTGCCTCCCAGAGTGCTGGGATTACAGGTTTGAACCACTATGTCTGGCTGGGCCTTGGCTTCCTGGAATCCCCAGCTCTGTCACCTGGCACTCTACTGAGAGTGACAGAGTAAGTAAACTCAAAAATGTTTTTACATTTTAACATCTCTCATGTTGAAATGTGCCTCACAATTATTCATTTCTTTAGCTTTTCTTTTTTAGTCTTTTTTTTTCTTGAGACAGAGTCTTACTATGTCACCCTCTGTAGAGTGTTATGGCATCACAGCTCACAGCAACTTCAAACTCTTGGGCTTAAGCTATTCTCTTGCCTCAGCCTCCCAAGTAGTTGGGACTACAGGTGCCTACCACAATGCACAGCTATTTTTTTGTTGCAGTTGTCATTGTTTAGCTGGCCTGGGCCAGGTTTGAACCTGCCACTACTGGTATATGTGGCTGGTGCCGTAACCACTGTGCTACAGACACTGAGCCTCATTTTTAGTCTTTTTAAGATTTTAACCTTTATTTCATAAGCAATACACATGGAAGCAAAATTTTCATGTTCATGGGATACCATAGTCAGGAAGAAAAACTAGTTTCCATTCCTAAGATTAGCCAAATATTTATCAGATCCACTTTGCCTAATCCTAAACATTGAGCACTTCCCATAAGCCTGGACTCCTCAGCAAAGACAATTTTATTCTTGAGTTTTGCCATGCTAAGATTGGAGGATGTGTCACAAGCTTTTTGAATGTGATAATTATTTAATATAACTACTGCTTTTTTCATTATGAAAGAACAAGTGTAGCTTGGGTAAACTCAGTAATCTTTTGATTTCTTCCTTTAAATACCTCTTGTGTTTTTAACCTGGCTTTGCAGCTGTGCATGCAGGCTTTGCATGCATAACTGTGTGTCCACAGAAAATATCTGACATTGTTTTATGTGTTGTTGGGTTTTCATATAACTTGCTTTTCCCCCCTATATAACAGTGTGTCTTGGAGATGTTTCCATATCAGTTTACAAAGATTTTATTCTGTAAAATGAGGATAATAGCATCATCCCACCAATAAGGTCTTGGTGAGGACAGAACAAGTCTCAAAAAAATATTACTTCAGGGCCAGGCACTGAAGCTCATATTGTAATCCTGAGAGGCCGAGACAGGTGGATTGCCTGAGCTCAGGAATTTTAGATCAGCCTGAGAAAAAGTGAGAGCCTGTCTCTACTAAAAATAGAAAAACTAGCTGGGTATCGTAGTGAGTGCCTGTAGTCCCAGCTACTCAGGATGCTGAGGCAAGAGGGTCACGTGAGCCCAGGATTTTGAGGTTGCTATGAGCTGTTATGCCACCTGGCACTCTACCCAGAGTGACAGAGTGAGACTTTATTTCAAACAGAAAAAGTTACTTATGGGTGGTACCTGTGGCTCAAAGGAGTAAGGTGCCGGCCCCATATGCCAGAGGTGGTGGGTTCAAACCCAGCCCCAGCCAAAAAAAAAAAAAAAGAAAAAATTACTTAATTCATAATGATTCTGTCTTTGCTATGTTAACCCCATCATTTTGTAGGGGTATTACAGAAAACCCTGTGGGATAGGGGATTCTCAGCAGAGTTGGCAGCTTGTTGCCCTTCCAGGATTTGTACCATACACCCCCAGTGACTGGATACTTCAAGGTTATAGGCAATGAGATGAGTTTCCCCACTTCAGTCATCCTTTGTTTTCCCTCCAGAATAAACCAAAATACATTTAGTAGTAGTGGGGGGTGGGGGGAAGGCCTTTGGGGAGAGATCATCCTGAGTTAAATCATGACTGTTCCATTTACAAGTTAAACTCAGGTCCGTCCCAAGGGGTTTGAGGCTCCCAAATAATCACTATGGGGAAATAATCCAAATATCTGCCAGTTGGAGGATGGCCACATAAACTAGATAAATTCATATAATATTCTTGGAGTAGATTCTTTTGTGGGATGATCCTTACTGACAGGATTCTCTATCTGCCTTCTGGGTTGCAGCTGATGGGCCCCTGGGACAGAACAATAGATCAGCTGCCTATAAAGTGGTCTTATTGTGGAGTCTTGTTCAACAGGAGATCGGTGATCTGGGATGTCTTGTTTGGGTATTCATGGGTCTGCATCCAGCCAATTGATGCGCTTGGTTCATTTCACTCATTTTCATTTTAATGCATTACTAGCATTAAGCCTTTAGGACAGTTTACATTTACAAGCATCACCTTTCATTCAGTCAGTCTTCCCAAACCAACATTCCTAGAGCATCTGGTATGTAACAAGAAGTGTTCTAGGTGCTTAGGCTCAGAAGCAAATTAGAAATGCACAGTACCAGTGTTCGCAGCCATGGCACTACCGTCTCTGCCTAATACCAGTGCAGCCTCTAGCTTGCCGAGCTCCAGCCAAATGAGGGGAGTAAGAAGGTCTTTATACCATGGCTCATACAAAGCAGACTGCCGGCAGATCCACCATGGTAAAGTACCCAGGAAACAACTGGCTACAAAAGCCGCTCACAAGAGTGCGCCCTCTACTGGAAGGGTGAAGAAACCTCATCGCTACAGGCCTGGTACTGTGGCGCTCGGTGAAATTAGATGTTATCAGAAGTCCGCTGAACTTCTGATTTGCAAACTTCCTTTCCAGCATCTAGTGTGAGAAATTGCTCAGGACTTTAAGACAGATCTGCACTTCCAGAGCGCAGCTATTGGTGCTTTGCAGGAGGCAAGTGAGGCCTATCTGGTTGGCCTTTTTAAAGATACCAACCTGTGTCCTGTCTGTGCCAAACATGTAACAATTATGCCAAAAGACATCCAGCTAACATGCCGCATATGTAGAGAACGTGCTTAAGAGTCCACTATGATGGAAAAACATTTCATTATATATAAAAAAATTATCTTCCTGTTATTGGTAGTTCTGAATATTGGTTTTTTTCCCCATGGGATCAAGAAGATACTTTATATGGTTGTGACTGGAAAAATAGGGGACAGAAATCAGGTATAGGCAGTTTTTCCATTTTCATTTGTGTGTGAATTATTAATATAAATGTGGGGATGTGCAGCTTTAGTGCAAGTCAAAATGTTTTAGTGAACAAGTTTCAGCAGTTCAACTTTATAACAATTATAAACAAACCTGTTGAATTTTTCTGGATAATGCCAGCATTTGGATTTTTAAAAAAAAAAACAAGTAAATTTCTTATTGACAGCAACTAAATGGTGTTTGTAGCATTTTTATCACACAGTACACTCCATCCATTCACTATTCTTCTCTGAGTTGTCCTACATTCAAGTACATGTTTTCAGTGTTGTCTGTCTTCTGTACTGTTCCTGTAAATTAGCTATTAAAATACATTAAACTGTAAAGAAAAAAAAAAAAAGAAATACACAGTCCCTACCATCATCAAGCCCAAATTCTAGGAGGCAAGGCAAGCAATAAGCAAGAAAAATATATGTAACATAATGAGCCTCAGCTCCTTTTGAGAATTTGAAATATCAAAACTCATTAGGCCAGCAATTTCAATAGAGGATTTTAAAAAAGAAAAAGGTAAGAGCAGATCACAATGTTTCTATCTGAGCAAAGAGCTCAAAGGCAGAGGCTGAAATCTCTCTGCCCTTTGAAGAGATGTAAACATCATCCTCTTAGGGATGGGATATATTTCAGGCATCTTGGGTGTCCCCTGCAATGTCCAGCACATACTAGGTATTCTACAAATGTCTGTATCTTGAGAGATTGGGGCATCTGTGGCACACCTGGGACCAGATGTTTGGGGAAAACAAACTTTTTCATTGATTTGCTCTTTTAACAATCCTAGAGTGTTTGGATTTTGTGCCGGGGCCCCCATTTTGAAGAGCCTGCACAAGTCAAACCCTTCATAATTCAAGACTAATCCTGACAAAGGAAAATGGGCATGTGTATTCAGCAGATAATGTGTGCTAAAACAGCAAACACAGTTTGATATTATACACGATACTTGTATCAGAAAGTATAGGTTTTTAGTATAGATTTTTGAGGGATTTTTAAATTACAAATCTTCTCATATCAAAAAAAAGCCACCTGAAAGTTATAATTTCAGATGTTTTAAAGAAAGTGTAGCCATATTGCATTTCTATAACCTGCATTAATATGACTTTTGATCCCACTGTATAACATAAAAACTAAGGCTTTGCCACTAACTCACAAATGCTTATATAGCAGACTTTGCCCATTGTCTGCTTCCTTTTCCCAGCCCAAGAGAATCAGCAGCCTGGATCATGGGGATGTGGGGACATCCTTCCTTTAGTTTATATTTTGTACATACATCCCCCCCTCCAAGTTGTTTTGGAAACTCCATGTTAGTAATTTCAGTGAGGAAGCCCAAGAGTCTGGCATTGCTGTGAGCTGTGATGCCACAGTACTCTACCTAGGGCGACAGCTTGAGACTCTGTCTCAAATAATAATAATAATTTCAGTGAGGCTGTAGCCAGGTCCTGCTATCCTAAGAGCCAAGGCTGTCACTTAAAAATGACTCTGCAGCTTTTGCCTTCATCTGCTTTGATTCCATGGTCTCAGCAGCGGCCCAGACAGCTTTGTTTCCAGGCCTTTCCCCAGACGGCTGCTTTGTTTGAGGGGGCAATAAAACAATCCTCTCCAAATTGTCTGTGTGGCCATTCGGCCTCACGGACAGCTCATGTGTAAGTGCATCAGTCCTGTGGGACAGTCCGTATCTGCGCTGGAATTTCAATACCGCGGACAGTGCACGCCCAAACGTGTTCTGCACCACGGACAGCACTGCCGGGCGGTCCTTGCCGCGTGATTCGGCACCACGGACAGCTCAGGCGGTACTGGCTCTCCCTCTGGACAGTGTGCTGGTGGCAGACATGGTTCAGCACTGGGGACAGCGCACGCACAACCCCCCCCCCGTGCCGTTCAGAACCACGGACAGCACCCAGTGGGCCCGCCCTTCGCGGTGGTTCAGCACTGTGGGGAGCTCACTGGGCAGATTCAGCACCGTGGACAGTGACAGAGGCGTCTTTTCTCCACCCGGTTCAAGGTGCACGTGCTCTTCTGAGATAACTGAACTCACCCCCCAACACTCCCCCTAGAGTTTGCAGAAGGGGATATTTGCATAATCCAGGCTTTCCTCGCGTTAACCTCAGAAATGCAGGTATGCAGCAATTAACATGCTCCAAAAGGAACTCTAGATTTCCCCTGTAGAGAACCTTTATTCCACAAAATGCACTTCAGAGCTCTAAGTTGCTTAGGCCCAAAGCCTGAAGTTTTCCTTAATTTCTCCCTTCATCTTCTGCTCCTCCCATTCCACCCATCTATTAACTCTACAGATGAGTCCTCCCAGCCTCACCTGTAGAGTTAATCCTGAATCCATTCACTGCTCTCTGTCACTCTCTATCCCCACTAACACCACCTTACCCCAGGCAAACACAATTTCTCACCTGGTTTATTTCAAGAAACTTCTAAATGATCTTCCCTCTCTAGGTATTACCCTTTCTAACACACCCACCATAGCAGCTTCAGTAACCCTTTGGTTATGTAAATCAGAGTCTTATCACACCACTCCTCAATACCCTGCTTCCAACACACTTATAATAAAGTTCAGAGACCTTCCTGAGGGTCTGCAGACTCTAGGTGCCTCTCTGTTCTCACTTGTCATCACTTTATCCCTTGCCTGTCCAATCTGGCCACACTGTCCTCCTTGTTGGTTTTTCAGGGTCTTCGCCTCTGACATTCTGGATTCCAGCATAACTGGCTCTTTTCCATCTTTGGGGATCTTAGCTCAAAATGTCAATTCTTCAAAAGGTCTTTCCTGACAACTTTCATCTAACATAGTCTCATTAATATCATACTGATCTATTTCATGCACTTCATAGAATTTAGCATAAACTAAGTTTTATTTTACACTTACTGGTTTCCTTGTCAATGCCTGTTTCATCATTAGAATATAAACTCCATTAGGCCATAGACATTGATAGTCTTGGTCACCCAGGTCAGCTCAGTGCCCATAGCTCAGTGGTTAGGATTCTGGCCACATGCACCAGGGATGGTGGGTTCAAACTCAGCCTGAGCCTGCTAAAAAACATTGACAACAATAACAACAACAACAACAAATAGCTGGGCATCGTGGCAGGTGCCTGTAATCCCAGCTACGTGGGAGACTGAGGCAAGAGAATCACTTAAGCCCAAGAGTTTGAGGTTACTGTGAGCTGTAACGCCATCGCACTCTACCAAGGGTGACAAAGTGAGACTCTGTCTCCAAAAAGAAAACAAGCTCACTTTAAAATAAAAATATTAAGTAAATAGTAATATGGATGTTATATGGAAATGGAAGAAGCAGTCTTCAAGGTGGTGGCTTTTGACCCAAGACATGGCAAATGTTGGAAAAGGATGTATGAAAAATTGAAGTTCAAGAAACATTAAAAGCATGGACAGAGATTTCAGACATGCTCCCTTCACTGTTTTCCCCTCTCTCTCTGGATGAAATCACTTCTTAAGGAATCATTTGATAATATTCGTTCCCTCAGGATTCTGGGTATACTCCTCAAACTTGAGTATATTTTAAGAACAGCCAATAATTTATATGGATTATTAGGTATACAACTGGAGTTGTCCTTATGTTGAGGATCTGCTGTTCAAAAATTATGGTGGTGATATTAGTGACATTTGCAGAGCACCCAGTATGTGTGAGGCACATGCATTAACTTACTCGATGTTCACAACAATCTATCTCCTCCCCCCACCCCAATTTTGCAGATAAAAAAGCTGAGATCTAGTTAATTCACTTCTGAAACTTACATTGCTTGTGGATCTGCATATGCAGGCCCAGCCTTTGATCCCTGCCCCTGGGTTCCATGACTGTTCTGCACTAGATGTCTTACCATTAGAGAAGTGGTGAGGATTGAATCAAGTGTCTAATTCTTCAACAGTCCATCTCTCCTATTTCCACACTGAACTTTCCTTGGAATAGCTGGACACTTACCTCCTAAACATCTAAACAGAGGAAATTTCTCCTCCCAAATAAGTCACGTATCTGGAAACTTCTAAGAAAACCCAATCTTAATCTTCCATATTCTTGCTGTGTTGTCCTTTGGGCAAATTATTTAACTCCTTTATGCCTCAGTTTTCTTTTCTGTAAAATGTGAATATTAACCACTGGGGCTTTGGAATTAAATAAGATAATGTGCATAAGATGCCTTTGCTTGTAGTATTTGTTGGATAAATGATAGTTATTTTGATTTGCTTTCTGCATAAACGGGTCACTCAACTGTCTGTCCATTAGGAAAAGAAAGTTTAACCTTTGCCTCACATCATTAAAAAAAAAAAAATCCAGAAAGTTCAAGTAACTAAACATATACAAGACTGTAAAGTGTTAAGATTATCCAGGAACATGTTTATGAGAATAGGGTCAGGAAGGCATCTTAAATAAGACCCCAAAAACAAAAAACAAAAAATAGCTATCTTGGATTTTTATCAAAATGCAAAACTCAAGGTACTATGTAAACATAGCAAAAAGATAGGGGAAAGGCCAGGAGAAAATATTTGCCATAGGGGCACCCGTTGCTCAGTGGTTATGGAGCTGGCCACATGCTCCCAGGCTGGTGGGTTTGAACCTAGCCTAGACCTGCTAAATGGAAAAAAAAAAAAAAAGGGCATTGTTGTGGGTGCCTATAGTCCCAGCTACCAGGGCTGAGGCAAGGGAATCACTTGAACCCAAGAGTTTGAAGTTGCTGTGACCTATGACATCATAGAACTCTACAGAGTATGACAAAGTGAGACTCAGTCTCAAAAAAATAGATAGATAGATAGATAGATATGCCATAGATAGAGGAACAAGCAAGGATTACTTTCCAGAATATAAAAAGAATTAATGGCTGGCGCCTGTGGCTCAAACGGCTAAGGCGCTAGCCACAGACACTTGAGCTGCGGGTTTGAATCCAACCTGGGTGGCTCAAACAACAATGATAGCTGCAACCAAAAAATAGCCAGGCATTGTGGCAGGCGCCTGTAATCCCAGCTACTTGGGAGGCTGAGGCAGGAGACTCACTTGAGCCCAGGAGTTGGAGGTTGCTGTGAGCTATGATAGCACAGCACTCTACCCAGGGTGACAGCTTGAGGCTCTGTCTCAAAAAAAAAAAAGTAAAAAAAGTCCCATAAGCAAATGGGGGGATGGGCATGGTGATTCATGCTTATAATCCTAACTTTGGGAGGTTGAGGTGGGAGGATTGCTTGAACTCAGGAGTTCAAGACCAGCAAGAACAAGATTCTCCATTTCTACAAAAAATAGAAAAATTAGCGGGGTGTTGTGGTGGGTACCTGCAGTCCCAGCTAATTGGGAGGCTGAGGCAGGAGGATTGTTTGAGCCCAGGAGTTTGGAAGTTGCAGCCTACCCAGGGCAACAAAGTGATACCCTGTCTCAAAACAAAACAAAACGAACAATAACAAACAGGGAGATAAAAAGGTAATTCACAGAAGAGAAAATAAACCTAGTCAACAAAAATGTAAATTTGCTTCACTACTAGTAGCCAGGGGAAGGAAAATAAGATCACAACAGGAGACCACTTTCCCACCACCCCATGCCTTTGTCAACAATTTAAAAAATTTGATGTAGGCTCAGCGCCTGTGGCTCAATCGGCTAAGGCGCCAGCCACATACACCTAAGATGGCCGGTTCGAATCCCCAGCCCGGGCCCGCCAAACAACAATGATGGCTGCAACCAAAAAATAGCCAGGCGTTGTGGCGGGTGCCTGTGGTCCCAGCTACTTGGGAGGCGGAGGCAGGAGACTCGCTTGAGCCCAGGAGTTGGAGG
>CAUYQV010134194.1:0-16009 GCA_963574575.1 Galagoides demidoff | reverse complement strand
CACATACACCTAAGGTGGCAGGTTCGAATCCAGCTTGGGCCCACCAAACAACAATGATGGCTGCAACCAAAAAATGGCTGGGCATTGTGTCGGGTGCCTGTGGTCCCAGCTACTTGGGAGGCAGAGGCAGGAGACTCGCTTGAGCCCAGGAGTTGGAGGTTGCTGTGAGCTGTGATGCCACAGCACTCTACCCAGGGGGACAGCTGGAGGCTCTGTCTCAAAAAAAAAGAGAGAGAGAGACATCATGGGGCCAGGTGTCTTCACTGACACCCTAGTGAAGATAAATAGCCTAGAATGACACAAGTTCTTCAGCTTGAATAACCAAAAAATCCAAGAGAAACAGGTTTGGGGAGAGAAGAGAAATCTGGTTTTACAGAGGTTGAGTTTGGCTGGGCTACTTCTAAAACGCTGAGGTGGACTTTAGTCATGTGAATTTAACTGAGGAGAGCCTCAGACCCCACTAACCCTGATCTTGGGAAGGCATGAGGAAGACCTTGGGAAGCAACTGAAACATCTGACAAACTGGCTCAATCTGGAAGGCTTTGTTTAATGTTTAGCTATTAGTCTGTAAGACTTACTAAGCAAGAAAACAAAATATGGCTATGAGTTTATTCATGGAGGTTATGTATGATACAGGGTTTCAAAGATTTGGGTACCTATCAACTATTAACGGCAGGGACACCAGCTGAAGCTGGAAACTGTCTAACTGGCCACATAACTGTGATTTTCATAGCAATTCAGGTTGGAGTAATGGAGATTCCAAGCTATATTCTTGGAAACTCCTCCCCACCTTAACAGAAGGGTGCTGCCTGCCAGCCTCATGCAAGCCTCTCACACTCTCTGGGAAAGGAAGGGACAGCCGAGCTTCCTTTCTAGCACCATGGTGGGACTGACCAAAGGTAGCCCACACAACTCTTGGCTACTTTTTAAATGTTTCCACCTGGCTCACCAGGTGTGTTCGAAAGCCTGACTCTCTGACCAGAGGACATAGCTTTCGAAATCTCAGGAATGTCACTTGGGAACAAACCTGACCACCCTAAAAAAGGAAGAAAAACTGAACTGCCCTGAACAGAAACAAGTTGCCTTTTACGGCAAATCTGCAAGCCTATCTGAAAATTCCAGTCACTTACAGCATTCCTGCCTCTACCACGGACCCACCAGGCCAGAGTGGAGCCCTCCAGAAGCCGCGTGCCCTCCGAAGCACACACTTTACCTCGCTAAACAAACAAGGGATGTCTTTGTCTAAATTTTAAAAAAGAACCTGTCTCACAGGCTACGATTACATCAGCAGAGTGCTCTCATTCTCGGCATCAATCCGGGCTGCTCCAGTGGCTTTGAAGCGCCCCAGTGCGCAGCGCCTTTGATCTTGTGGTTCCCGCCCCAGGCAAAGCTGATACCATCATGCGGCGCCCACGCGGGGATCTGAGATCCGGGTCTAGATCCAGCGGCCAGCACAGCACCAGCCTCACCCGTTCTCATCCGTTCTACCCCCAGCCAGGGCTCCATTCAAGACCCAGCCTCCAGACCCTGCTGCCAGTGTGTGTGCACCCAAGCGCACACCCTACCGCTTATGGAGAGTGGGGGCTGTCCCTTTGAAGGGGACATTACTAAATACTTGTGGGAATAGCTTTGAGATTATGTTTTATAAAAAGACTCTTTTAGAGATGCTAAAATATTTATCAGGAAAAAATGATAAGGCTGGTTTTGCTTCAAAATAATATGGGAGTATAAATGAAACAAGTCGGGTGAGATACTGAAAACTGTTGGGTGATGGTGAGGGGTATACAGAGGGTACAGCGTGTACATTAAACCCTTCAGTGTACATGTAACATTCTATAGTAAGAGCTGGAAAAAGAAAAACTAACCTCGAACCCTTTTCTATTTTTAAAGTTTACTCCTCACAGACTTTTAATTTAAGAAGGAAAAATGCGATTTGAGACTGGATAGTGCTGAGGGTAGATCACATGTGCCTCTCCTACTGTGTGCCCAGGATAGTCACTGAAGCTACTGGAGAGGTGTGAGTAAACAGACCCAGCTTCTGAAGGGGGAAGGGCATTAGTCTCACCCCTGTGAACCTGTGAAGGGCTCTTCCCTAGTTTGGGGATATAGCATCTATCGCTCCAGAAAAATACCCACGAACACACAAGAACCAGAAGGAAATCACAGAACCCCAAATCCATTACAGAAATTAGGTTAGAAATGGCCCCTGGAATATGCACTCTAGGCTGCTTCATTTGCACAACTCCTTGCCTCCAAGAGCTACAGGCTACTTGACCAGCCACTGGATTCCCAGCACCACCACCAACTAGGGCCATTGTGGTGCACAGCACATCCCTGAGCTATCACAAGACCAATTTTGTTTCTTACTGGCTGTGTGGCCTTGGATAAAGTCACGTAACCTCTGTAAGCCTATCTCTACATTTTATAAACAGAGAGCTATTAATGCTGACCCTGTGTCGTCATTACCTCTTCTCCTGTACACATCACCTTTTCTGATACCTTTCATCAAGCCTACTCTGGCATGCTAGAGTAAGAAAGGGGAAAGCAAAAGGGCATACGGGGACACAAGCATGAGTCTACCTGTAGCTGACTGAACATGCCACATACAGGTCAGGCACAAAAGAGTTAATTGGGAAACGGACATGGGCCAGGACTGGTAGGTGTGTTCAAGGCCAGAATTTCATACACACAAGGCCAGAGGCAGAGGAAAGGACAGGGAGGGAATGGAGAAGGGAAAACAAATCCTTCCCGTACAGGTGGATCCACCTTTGTGAGGTCAAACCTAAAATTCCAGTTTTTAATTCCAGAAGGCTATCAATCTAACTAAACCCCATGGAATCAAAGGCACAACCATAAACTATGGAAAGGGTCAAGAAAACAAAATATGTCATAATAATAGCTAAACGAGAATAAAGATATTTTTAAGAGAAGAATACAATATCAGTACTTATGATTTAAGAAACAAGTTTGGGGGAAAGTAAAAGTCTAAACCAACAGCAAATTTAAAATCATATACATTTATTAGTTTTACTCTTGAAGTAGTCTAGGTCAAAATTGCCACTATAGACTATGTGCCAACAATATCACACATATAAAAAAATTATATAGACTCACATTCCCTGATTCATTCAAGTGCTGCTAATTTAAAGTATAGGATGAGCATTCCTAATCTAAAAATCCAAAATCCAAAACTTTTTGGCTCTGCACCTGTAGCTCAAGCGGCTAAGGTACCAGCCACATACACCAGAACTGGTGGGGTTTGAATCCAGCCCTGGCCTGCCAAACAACAATGACAACTACAACCAAAAATTAGTCGGGCATTGTGGTGGGCGCCTGTGGTCCCAGCTCCTTGGGAGGTTGAGACAAGAGAATTGCTTAAGCCCAGGAGTTGGAGGTTGCTGTGAGCTGTGATGCCATAGCACTCTATCCAGGGCAACAGCTTGAGGCTCTTGTCTCAAAAAAACAAACAAACAAACAAAATTCCAAAACTTCTGTCAACATGATGCCACAAGTGGAAAATTCCACACATAAGAACGTAACACAAGCTTGTTTCATGCACAAAATTATTTCATATATTATATAAACTTACCTTCAGGCTATGTATATAAAGTATATATGAAACATAAATGAATTTCATGTTTAGACTTGGGTCCTATCCCTAAGACATGTATCTGCAAACATTCCAAAATCCAACATTCTGGTCCTAAGCATTTTGGATAAGGGATACTCAAACTGTGTATTAATTTTGGCATAGCACAGATTCTATAAAAGTCTCTCTAGTTAAACATTTTATTCCCTTTCTCCCCCCAAAATTCATTTATCATCAAGTCTTCCATTCCTAATCAACAGTTAGCATAACGACAGCATTTCAGTCCCAGATCCTTACACAGCTTCCATCCCTAAGCCCTCTGGATTGCTACGGGGAAATACAAAGCAATTCAGAATGCATTCCATTGACCTCAGTGAGCCCACAATCTCAGCGGAGAGACAGACACATCTACAAATTAAACACCAAAAAATCCATATTAAGTGCCAAAGGAGTGGCCGCACCAGGATATTTCAAGTTCAGAAGCAGCAGAGACAACTGGGTGCTACAATGGTCCAAGAGACTTCCTTGAGGCCTTGAAAGATAACCCCAATGTCAAGGATGCAAATAAGGCTAAGCCTATTTGGAGGAACTACTGGACTAGAGCGGGGGGTTCTGCAGTAAGATACTAAATTGCAAAGACAGATCAGGAGCAAAATGCCAAAGGATTTAGAATATCGCGGTAAACCAGGGTTGGACTCCATCCTATAAGCAGCAAAAAACTCTGAAAGATTTGTGAAGAGGAGCCTGACATCTGGTAGCCGAGTGGCAGAAGGGGAGAGGGGATGTGGGGCCTTAAATCAAACAGACCACTGGGGGTGGGAGGCTCCTCACTCAATACAGAAATGACTGCCCCTCAATGAGCTAGAGAGAACAGTGTGCTCAGGCTCCCAGTTGTGGCTTGGTGGGGTGTTTTTTTAAAACAAAGGGGTGAAGATCAAAAGAAACTGCAAATGAGAGCCCTCCTACTCCTCTGACTGGTCATTTCTATTCCTTTCATCTTCCCTCCTGTTTGAAATTCAGGTGAAAAGGAGAAGCATGTGCCCAGTGGACTGGGAACCTGCTGATCCAGCCCTGGATCTGGCCTCATGTGTGACTGGGGGGCAAATTACTCAAATTTTCCCAGGCCTCAATTTACCCCTGCGACCTGAAGGTCAAGGACAGGATCTCAAGCCCCTTGAAGTCAGTGCCACGTCTGGTTCTAAGCTGGGGAAAGACCAAAGCCTACAGCTAAGGATTCCTAGAGGTACCAGCTATGTGTCAATCCCTAACACCAAGACTTAAGACTGTAAGAAAGCTGCAGTTACAGAACTGGGCAACCACCTTTCCTCCTTCCCAATGAGAGGGGAAAAAAGCACTTGTGTTATAAAGACAGCAGAGAAATTAGAAAATTCCTTTTTAGAAACCACAGGCAAAAAGCATTTATGTTCATTCAAATATAAGTGATCAGTAAGAGTCAACTGATAAACATAACATGGGTCAAGACAACTGCTGGAATGTTCAAATGTTCTACTTCTTTCCCTAAAAACGATTTCTGCCCTGGTTTAAGACACAAATTTCACCTTCCATCACTTGCTGTAACTTGTATCTATTAAGAGGAAAGGGTCTAAAGTCAGCTTGACTGGGTCTGTAACCTCCATATTTGTATCAGTAAGTAATAGGACCTTGGGTAAGTCATTTCACTTTCTCCAGCCTCAGTTTCCTCATCTATGCAATGGGACAAGAGCATAGGGCTGTTAGAAATAAATAAGTTCATTCATACTGGGTGCTTAACACAGCGTCTAGCAAAAGCCAGCAATAAATGTTAGCCATATGATATTATTTTAAATCTGTGGACCTCACCCCTTGTCTAAGAGAGAAAAGAAGTAGTGAAACAAGATGTAAGAAATCCACACGAGGGCATTTTCCAGGGAAGAAGGGACTGCAAACCCCCGTTCAGAAAGAATTTGTGTGGCCCCATCTGTGGGGAGAAACAGGTTGGCATTCTTCTCTAGAAAATAACAGCTGCCTCTCCTCCCATCTCACCCCAACCCCTCCTCCGCTGCAAATACTCAAGGATTAAGAAGACATTCAAGCTTTGTTCCGTCTCATTTCTGCTCTGGCATTCTTCACTTTGGCCCTTTTATCCTAAATGGCATTTCTGCTCAACAGCAGGCCCTACACTAGAGAAGTGTCTTGTACTTTCTCAAGGTGCCCCCAACCCTGTATTTCCACCAGCCACACTTTACCAACTGGGAACCCAAGGTTAAGAGAAGTCAGAACTACTGCCTCGGGTGCCCAGTCCTCTTTTGGGCTGCTGTGCTTTGACCTGAATCAAAGAAGGGATCAGTTGCAGCTTTCCTACCCAAGAAGGGGGCAAGAAAAATGGACACATTTCAGCTTCACTTATACCCCAGGATACCACCCCCACTGGGAGCAGCCCCAGGGAGAAGTGCCTTCAAAGAGATTCCTGCCATGGGGCATGCCTGATGGTGGCATTCTAACAATCTCTGTTGTTGGAGGAGAAATACTCCTTCCTTAGAGACTTTCTCTCTCTCCGCTCTTTTGCCCCATAAAGTATGTGAACCACCTAGCCCTGTAGGCTAGGATGTAGGCCAGGGGCTCTGTCCCACAGCAAACTCCCGGGAAGAGAAGTGCAGTCAAGCCCCACTCCAGGTTTTTATTCTTCACCAGGTTTTACCCTTCACCGCTTCTCCTAACACTTCAAAGGAAGTATTTTTGTACAGCCCAGGGAGGAGTGTAAACTGGCCAGCTGCTTCCAAAGCAGAGAAGTTAACCCTGAAAGGGCTGCTGGCCCAGCAGGGCAGGGGGAAAGAGAACAAGGTCGTGGGGAGCCAGGCGTGAGTCCCTACACTTCACCAAGCCTGCCCTTTTAGCCCACACCAAGGGCACAGCTCTTAAACCACTACAGAAAGGTAGGGCCTCAGTTCCTCTGAGCACGCAAACAGCTAGTTATAAATACCCTCCCAGGCTAGAGGTTCAAAGCATTCAGCAGTTAGCACTTCAATGGAAACTCCAGCTAATAGAACAGGCCTCTGTAGTGCTGCTCCCTGATCCTTCCCTGAACTAGGCAAATAACTGAAGAGCCCAAAAGCTATCACAACAAAACCTGCCCCCAAAAGTCCAACTTGGCTTGGCAGCCAGGGGAAAACATGGTCTCAGCAGCATTCGGGCAATAGAGCCCTTCCTAAACAGTGCCCCATGCAGGGGGCTCCCCTCACCATGTACTCTGAATGGCAGGCCAGGAGATCTTTTCCAAGGGGCAGCTAGGGGAAGATTAAGGGCCGAGGCCCTATCAAACCTTTATAAGAGCTTTAAATAACCTTCAAATTCTTCAGCCTACAGAGACTATACCTTACCTAAATTTAGATTCTTTTTTATTTCTGATTAATTTGTTAAACTTTTAAATTTTTTTGCCCCTAAATTTAGATTCAAGGTTTTTCCGTTACTTTGCTAAAATTTGGGGAATCCTTCCTGGTAAGATTTAACAGACACTGCACAGGATGCACCCCAGTTTACCACTGACTTAAGACTTAGCACTTCTGAGCCAGGGGCAGCGGCTCATGCCTATTATCCTAGCACTCTGAGAAGCTGAGACAGGAGGATTGCTTGAGGTCAGGAGTTCAAGACCAGCCTGAGCAAAAGTGAGGCCCATCTCTGCTAAAAACTAGAAAAATTAGCCAGGTGTTGTACAGGTACTCAGAAGCTGAGGCAGGAGATTCACTTAAACCTAAAAGTTTGAGGTTGCTGTGAGCTAGGCTGAGACCACAGCACTCTAGCATGTCTCAAAAAAAAAAAAAAAAGGGCACTTCTGCACACTCACTGCTGAAAACAGTCTCCTGTGGAGCTGGCAGTCAGATCAGCATGGACGTCTCTCAAGAGCAGAGATACCTTGATGTCTTTGGGGGGTTTTTTATCCCCAACCACTCCATCACAAAGGACATGGCCTCTACTAGAAACCCCAAGCATCCCAGCAGGCCTTAGCTTCCTGTAGGAGTGCCAGGTGAGGCCCTGGAAGCATGCGGGTGGGGCTTAGCTCCTGCCACCTGGCTGATGCTTCTAGGCAATCACATAGCACAGGCAGATGAGTGTTCGCCCCATCCCACTGGCAAGGGCATCCTATAATTTACTGACACTGAAAAGTATGCTATAAATAGTTGGTGTTTTTAATGTTGTCAGGCCTCCAGAAGAGAAGGGGCCTAACAGCTGTGTGGGGCCAGGGCTTTCGGTATCTAAGGGCTACAATTTGGAAATACTGGGCGGTGTAGTCAAAGCATCTTCAAAGAAAGGAACTCCAGCAGTGTCACACTCCATCTAAAGAAGAGACTACAGTAAAGGGAGAAAGGCTGTCAAAACTATCAATCAGGATTTACAAAGCACAATTTAGAAGAAGGGGGACAGCACTAAGAGTCTCTTCTTCGTGGGAAGCTCCACAATTCAAGAGCAAAAGGGAAAGCAGCCAGATTAACCCCTAAATCCCAAGTCGCCTTTTCTATCACATTTTGGTCTCTAAGACACAATAGGACACTTCTGATTAAATAACCACAAGATGATTAAGAAGGTTCGTTTAGTCATTCAGCAAACTTTTTGGACTTCATTCTGTTAAGGGATAAAAATACAAAAACCAAGCAGATGAGTCTTTGGACACTTCTAGTGGGGAAGGCCAATAAAAAGTAAACAATTTCCAGAAGTGAAGAGGATACTTTATTATTTTAAATCTAATTACAGTTTGGTATTAGACTATGTACCTAAAATGAGTTATGCTCAAGTGACTAAGTTACTTCTAGGCTCTCCAGATAGTAGTTACATTTAAAAAAACAAAAATCTCAGCAGCACCTGTAGCTCAGTAAATAGGGCATTGGCCACATACACCAAAGCTGGCGGGTACAAACCTAGCCTGGGCCAGCTAAAACAACAATGACAACTGCAAAAAAAAAAAAAAAAATAGCCAGGCGTTGTGGAGGGCACCTGTAGTCCTAGCTACTTGGGAGGCTAAGGCAAGAGAATTGCTTAAGCCTAAAAGTTTGAGGTTGTTGTGAGCTGTGATGCGATAGCACTCACCCAGGGTAATAGCTTGAGAGTCTGTCTCAAAAAAAAAAAAAAAAAAAACTCTACCTTCGTTTGTTCTTTTGAAATAACTCTCCCCACTATATTTCCTAAAAGTGAAGAAGTATGAGAAGGGGAGAAGAGTGGTAAACAAAACTCAGCCCTGAGCTCTTCACTCTAAACATAAATGCCTGTGGCAAATGAAAACTTAGAATTAGACTTGGACTCACAGAAGAGGATGGTGTATATGTGCATATGTCAAAGGTCAGAACTATTCAGGCAAAATTAAAGATGAATACATTAAAGTTGCTATTGAAACTTTGCATACTGATTTTGAGCCTTTTAAATTTTTCAGAAATCAGGGCGGCCCCTGTGGCTCAGTGGGTAGGGTGCTGGCCCCATACACCGAGGGTGGCAGGTTCAAACCCAGTGCCAGCCAAACTGCAACAAAAAATAGCCAAGTGTTGTGGCGGGCACCTCTAGTCCCAGCTATTTGGGAGGCTAAGGCAAGAGAATTGCCTAAGCCCAGGAGTTGGAGGTTGCTGTGAGCTGTGACATCATAGCACTCTACAGAGGGTGATAAAGTAAGGCTCTGTCTCTAAAAATGTATAATAAAATAAATAAATAAATAAATTTTTCAGAAATCATCAAAATTTTCTGCTGGTGCAAACATTAGAACAAATTCAGGGTATTCTACTTTATTCCTCCTAAACTGAAGCAAATACGGGAGACTCCAAGATAGTGAGGGACCTCAAAACCATCTCCATATAAAGTAATAGAACTGGGGGTATGTGGCAAGGAGAAAACAATTTTATTGATTTTACTGGGGTGGTGGAGGTTAGTAACGGAAGAGAATCACTTCAAAAATCTAAAGGCCCATCAATAACATCTTGTGGCTCTATGTTACGAGGTAAGTTGCACCTCCCTAAAATTGATATGTTAAAGTCCTGACAACCGTCAGAATAGTGACTACTTGGAGATAGGGTCTTCAAAGAGGTTATCAAGTTAAAACAAGGTCAATAAGATGGGCCCTACTCTAATACGACTGGTGTCTGTATAAGAAGAGAAAATTTGGACACAATCACCAAGGGAAAACCTTCAAAAAGAGAGAGCTCAGAAGAAATCAATCCTG
The DNA here is from genome assembly GCA_963574575.1 of Galagoides demidoff. NCBI lineage: Eukaryota > Metazoa > Chordata > Mammalia > Primates > Galagidae > Galagoides > Galagoides demidoff. The sequence continues at coordinate 6,245 of CAUYQV010134194.1, read as the reverse complement.
CCATCACCTTACTTCCCATACTTCTAGTCCCCAGAACTGTGAAAAAATACATTTCTGTTGTTTAAGTCACTTAGTCTGTCGTACTTTGTCATGGCAGTTTTAGGACACTCTGAAAGGCGGACCCAGAACCAAGTAGCAAAAAGTTTGGTTCAGTGGAAGGAAGTGCTTTCGGACAATCAGTACTCTGTAAGGAGAAAAGTCATCCTCAATGCTGGGGGTTGAGGGGAGGCTGAGCCTCACCATTAATGCAATAGCAGAACCTGGGGCCCCATCAAAAGTTAATGAGGCAAAAAGCTGAATGCCCCAGGCTATACAGAGCTCAACTGCTAACAATATCCATCAGGTAGGTCAACCCCAATTTTAAAAGTTAGGGGGCAAAAAAAGCCCTAAGCCAACATTCTATGAAATACAACACATAAAGATAAATATAAACTTCTCATTCATTTTCCTCTTAGCACCTCTAAGGGGGAGTATCTTAGCCCATTGCTGCAAATATCCTTCCCATGGGCAACTAGAGTCAGCAAAGCTTACTTAATTTTTAACACATTAACCAAGGTTGAAAAACCTGAAAAATGTATGTCCACTCAACTAAACCAGGCAAGTCCCCAAAACCAAGCAGTCAAACTCACAGCCTAAGAGTCAGAGTTGGGAGAGGTGGCCAGGCCCAAACCCAAGATGCCAACCTGGCAGAAGGAGCCCCGCACATCAGCCTGAGGGAGTTCTCCTCCCAGAAGGCTTCCCAGTCATTCCATTTCACCAACTCTAAAACACCCACTTTGGAGAATGGGGAGGTTCTAAGATTTTTACACATGTATATGTGTTAAACACAGAGGCAAGGCCAACAAATAGGCATTTAGACCAGGCTGGCCTATAATCCTAGCATTCTGGGAGACTGAGGCCGGTAGACTACTTGAGCTCAGGAGTTCAAGACCAACCTAAGCAAGAGCAAGACCTCATCTCTAAAAAACAGTCAGTGTTATGGCAGACACCTATAGTCCCAGCTACTTGGGGGGCTGAGGCAAGACAATCACCTGAGCCCAAATTTGAGGTAGCTGTGAGCTGTGAGGCCATGCCACTCTCCGACAAAGTGAGACTGTCTCAAAAAAAAAAAAAAAGGCATTTAGGACTAGGGGCGCATCCTCTTCTCTTACCTAACCTCTCCTACAGTTCCCACAGCTTGATAAGTCAAGTTACAAAAAGACTGTCCCCTGCTTCCTACTGTCTCAACCCTCCAAAATGCATACAGAACAGGTTACTTGGAGCTGAATCTGGGCTCACTTTGATACTATTTCATGCCCACTTGAGCAGTACTACTGTTTGACTCTTTTGTTAATCTTCCCACTCCAGTAGAAATCAAATTCCTCAAAGAGAAATACTATTTCTTGGTTCTTTTATGCAACATGATACACCCCATCACCCAATTATAAAGAAGACCACAAATTGGGAGGCACCAGTACCCCAGTGGTTAGGGTGCCATCCCCGTATACCAAGGATGCCATCCCCATAGCAGGTTCAAACCTGGCCCCGACCAAACTGCAACAAAAAAATAGCCTGGTGTTGTGGTGGGTGCCTGTAGTCCCAGCTACTCGGGAGGTTGAGGCAAAAGAATTGCTTAAGCCCATAAGTTGGAGGTTGCTATGAGCTGGGATGCCACAGCACTCTACTGAAGGTGATAAAGTGAGACTCTGTCTCTAAAAAAAAAAAAGACCACAAATCTTCTAAGCTGAAATGGAAGAAACATTCCTACACTGGTGAACAGTCCACGCGAGTTGGAAGTTAACATGGTCTTGGCCATCCAAGATCATAATCCAACGAGACACCAGCTGAACAAATGGAGACCCTAACCCAGCCTAACACCAGCTACCTAGAACAAAACGTCCCCAAGTACCTTGGGCTTTGAGAAAAAGGAATTCTGATTCTGTGACCAAGTCTACTTGGGAAGCACCAGATTAAAATAGAGTGAAAGGAGATTTCTTTCAACAGGATTTCTCATAGCCATTAATTCCCTGCTTTGCAGTATACATCTCCAAGAGGGAACGATGACAAAGGGCATGTCTCAAAGTCAGTTCCCCATAGAACCCTTTCACCGTGAAGTGAATGCTCTGCAAGGCAGGTGTTTTCCAGATGAAGCCTTGAGAAAAGCTCATCTTAAGGCATACTCCAGAGAAACATTTATGCATACATCGACTTTAATACAAGTGTACCTGACATCCTAAAAGTTCACAGCTTCCCAAGCCAAAATAAATCAAGCCACTCAGTAAAGACTCAAATCAGCAAGAACCGGAAAACTATCCCTGAGCACTGTCACTGCCAATCCCCCAAAGAACTAGGGAGCAGAATGGGTCCTGATCTTACTCAGACAATAACAAAGTTAAGGTGTGCACTATGGCTAACATCTTTCCTGCATAGCTAAAAGGTAAGAGATAAGTATCAAGCTGGAAAAAAAAATAAGAAAGCTACTTAAGCAGAAAGGAATAAAGGTCACAAGGAGCTGAAAGTATGAAAAGCAAGGTAAGATGAAAATCAAAAATTAAACTTTCTGCAGAAAATTCCATTTGGACTGGCCTAGTCCGTTCTGCACCTCTTGCCCTAAATAAGAAAGCTGACATGTGCTTTGGTTCTGGCGAGAGCAAGCAATGTTTCTGGAACAACTTCACCTTGGTTACATATTTCTACTTTAAACATTCCAAAGTTGCTGAGGGCCTCCCAGGAGCATCTGCTCCTGTTACTGGAGGGAGTTAGTTCCTGTGGAAAGTGTTTGTTTAGTTTGATTACAACTTTGAAGAGGGGTAGGAATTCTGGCTCAGAAGAATTTAATGGCCGGGCCCTTCTCTTACATAATTTGTAAACAAACAGAGTTTATCCCAGTGTGGCTCACTTGGCTCACAGGCTGGATTTAGAAAAATATATTCCTCATTCATTTGGGAGAAGCCACAGTAAGGCCTGTCAATAACCAGAAAAATGTCCAAACCAGCCTATCACTCTATTGCCTAATCCTAAGGGACCTGGCTCAAGACAGGGCACACTTACAATCTCCCTTCTGAAACCTAGGGCCATCAACAGATGCAGCCCAAACTGGAGGGTTATGGATAGAACCTGAAAGGCTGCTGATGAACTGGTCTCCAGAAGTTTCTACACACCCATGATACATTTTTTTAAACTCTCAGGAAAAAAAGTGTTAACCAAGGTCAAATGCCACAACAGCAATTTTCCCCCAATGTGTCATGAATGGTCAAATATATGGATGGAGAGCAATTTGTTACTAATAACAGGCCAAAGCTGGTGTGTGATTTATTTATCTTTAATAAAGTGAATTCAAGGTTGTCACTACAATGTCACTTACTCCCTTAAATTCCAGGCTGCTCTCAGGACAGGAGTGACCACCAGGGAACAGCCCCCAAAAGAGCCCCCTGACTGCTATGTAATGACAGCTGTAATTACACACAAGGCTGCTAGAGAACATGGGGCAGGAGGGAGTCAGGCCATAAACATATGGCCACACACATAGACACCATCTATGTTCTGGCTGTTCTGGCACCCACTGGTCTCTATGACAGAAGTCAAACATCCTTCATGGGCATTCAAAGCCCTTACCCCTCATCCCCTACACAGCCTCAGAAGTTCATCTCCTTTCCAGATTCCGGCATTAGGGTGCTTTCTCCCCACTCCTATTCCTGCCTCTGACACCTTTCAGAGGTCCACTTGCAGATTCCCCCTTCTCCTCTCCAAGAATCTCACCCAGCCCCCATGCTCAGCTTGCAAACGGGAAGCTGAGAAAAGGTGAGTCTCCCTAGGTTCCACTTAAAGGTAGACCAGGGAACACATCAGGTTTCCTGTATGCTGGCCATGCTTCACTCAGCCTTGCCTTTCTCCCCACTCTGCCATGAGCACAGTCCATCCCTGGTGGCCACCAGGTCTACACAAGCTAGGAAAAGTCCTACTGGGTGCCAATCAACCTGGGTTTCAGAAAAAAAATGTTTTTCCTATTGCAAGAGCCAACAGGGGTGAATCCAAGCACCAGTCTTCCTTAAGAACCTAGAGGCCCATCCCCCAGGACCTTCGTCTAATTTCTAGGCATTTTGTCTGGGTCCTAGGCATGTGGCACTCAGTCTATGCATGTTACACTGTCACTATCTCACAGACACATCCTGTCTTTCCTACTGGCCCATAAGGCCACCCCTAACAGACACTCAAGAGATGGCTAGCAGTGATTCTGTGAGTACTATTCAGAAAATATTAAGCCCCACAACTAGTACCCCTCTCCAGGAAAAAGACAGTATTAAGGCTGGACCTCAGAAAAGTGAAGAGCAGCCAAACATAGCTTGAAATACCCAAAGCCTCTTGCAGACCTCCTCACCTTCTACCCAAGAATACAGTAATAAGGTAGGACATTGCTTACATCATACAAAGAGAGGAAAGCAAGTTATCTCACTTTTTTTCTTACTAACTTTCAAATCCAAAGTCTAATGGAGAAACTGAGGCTTCTAGATACAAATCAGATTACATCAAATCCACTGTGTAAATAAGGAAAGAATTCAAGCTAAAAGAAGGTTCTTTCTTCTTTTAGCTGAACTACATTTCTAGGAACATAAGCAGACACACCTGATTTGCATAATCATTCTAAACCAGGAAGGGCAAGTTTTAGTCTGATTATTTTCTGAGAAAGTTAATACAGTGAAAATCATTCTGGTCTAACGTTAGTAAACAACCCCAACACAAAGCCCCTAGGAAAGGTCCATGCTTAAAAGCTGCCAGGTCCAAGTTGCTGTCCATTCCTGCAGAACAACTTTCCCATACAAGTTATACCTCAGACAAGTATGCCTAAAATACCCAGCCGAGACCCTACAACAAGGGTCCTCAAACTTTTTAAACAGGGGGCCAGTTCACTGTCCCTCAGACAGTTGGAGGGCCAGACTGCGGGCCCCGGAACAAGTTGGCTGCTAAGCAGGACAGGCAGGGGCAGCAAAAACACCTGGTGAGCTGGATAAATGTCCTAGGCGGGCCGCTTGTGGCTCGTGGGCCATAGTTTGGGGACACCTGCCCTAGAACATTAGCTTCACCTTTGTTCTCCAGCCAAACAAATCCAATCACTAATTTTAAAAACATAAATGAAGGCCAGGAGCAGTGGCTCACGCCTATAACCCCAGCACTTTGGAGACTGAGGCAGGAAGATTGCCTGAGCTCACAGGTTTGAGACCAGCCTGAGCCAGAGCAACACCTCGTCTCTAAAAATAGCCGGGTGTTGTGGTAAAGGCGCCTGTAGTCCCTGCTACCAGGGAGGCTGAGGCAAGTTGGCTGAGGCACTCTACCAACAGTGACCAAGTGAGACACTGTCTCAAAATAAATAAATAAATAAATAAACGGAAAGCACAGGACCTATCACTATATTGTCAATGTATCCTTTCCTTTTCTTGAGCAAAAACAAACTGCATCCAACTCACTGCACATACAGCAGTCCAGCTAAGCCTGAAGTAAGTGCACCAGTGCAGAATGGATTTTGCTTCTGTTCCTAATTTGACAGCCAAAAGGGGAAGAGGCAGACAATGTCCCAAGTGACATGAGACAAACTGATGCTCCATAAGGACCATTAGAGAATACAAACATCACCACATACAGTCCCCAGGGGTAACTAATTCAACCCCCTTGGACCTTTTTGGTCCAAATGCTGCTTCCATGTGATTACCACATACCCCTTAAAAACAGACTTGCACACTACCCAATGCTAGTTCACAATGTGTTCCTAAACATTTCTGTCTTCAAAATAGCAAGGATGGCATTTGCTATCCTAAGGACAAAAAAAAAAGGAAGCCACCAAGACACCCAGAAAAAGGTAACTTAAAATATAGGGTTCTTTAGAAGGAAAGCTGGGCTTCACTTCATTTTCAACACTGTGGACATGACCCATAGCCAGTCCCATCCCATGCTGTGCTGTCATGTAGCCTTCTTCTAAACTATACTTGCAATAAGTTGTTTTAACTAAATAAGAGCTATTGTCAATGTGAAGTTAAATATGCTATTTAAAGAAACCATGGGTCGGGCCTGGCGCTGGGTGTACAGCGTGTTGGCTTACGGCTTCCGAGCATAACCCAGGTGCGGTGGAGTCACTATGGTCCGCAGTATAGGGATCCCAAGATTGACAAGGAACATTTCCACAAGCCTGTGGCCGAGCTAACTGAAGAGGAGAAGTATGATCGGGAGCTCAAGAAGACTCAACTGATCAAAGCTGCTCCAGCCACGAAAACAAG
>CAUYQV010134193.1:0-41526 GCA_963574575.1 Galagoides demidoff | reverse complement strand
GAGTCTCCTGCCAAAACAAAGTATTTATAACTCTGGTAATAGTCTTTAAGTGTTCCATCACATTGGCCAATAAAGTGACTTCAAAATTTCTCTCCTGAAATCGTGAAAGAAGGCTCAGCGCCTGTGGCTCAAGTGGCTAAGATGCCAGCCGTATACACCTAAGGTGGTGGGATCGAATCAACAGGCCTGCCAAACAACAGTGATGGCTGCAACCAAAAAAATAGCCAGGCGTTGTGGTAGGTGCCTGTGGTCCCAGCTACTTGGGAGGCGGAGCAGGAGACTCACTTGAGCCCAGGAGTTGGAGGTTGCTATGAGCTGTGATGCCACAGCACTCTACCCAGGGGGATAGCTTGAGGCTCTGTCTCAAAAAAAAAAAAGAAATTGTGAAAGAAAAGGAGTAATGCTTGAGAATGAAATAGTAATAAATTAAGCAGGAACATATTTAAAAAACCATGAAAGATAGGTAAAAATGTTTAAAGGTGTCTAGAATGTTTGCCAAACTCCCCTACTTTGCATTCAAATTATTAATACTTAGATAAATCAATGATTAGAAATGTCTAATTTTGATTGGAATTATGATTAATTCTTGTATTGATCATCTTTTTTTTATAGCTGGGGATAATTGCTAAGGTGAAACAAGTGACAGGCCATTCAGTCAGGAAGCTCCAGGTGGTCAATTTATCCTAGTTTACGTGGGACTGTCTAGTTTTAAAACTAGAAGCCCTGAGTCCTGGGAACCCCTTCAGTCATAGGCAAGCCAGGACAGTTGATCCCCGCACTAAATCTGTTTCCTCCAAGAGCTGGGGAGTCAAGTAAAACACCCAACTGAAAGAGTGAAGGCATTTTGAAAAGCTTTCTATGGATGGAGCAGGTGGATGCACTGACACATACCTGCTGGGTCTCTTGCATTTGCAAGGGTTAGTGTAACAGCAAACAGGAAAAGAAATAATTAGGACTATTAATTTAAATGGGGAAACTTGGTGACTCAGATTGGAGCAACAAAGGCCCAGCCAGCAATGCCTACCTGCCTTTTGGTCTGTCCTCTGTGGCATTCTCTACTCCCTTTGAGCCTAACTAACCACTTGGGGATTTGGAGATTTTCTGAGCCACACTGTGAGCCAGGGAGCTCAGATATTAACCAGAGGCAGGTGAGGACTCTTTGCAGATGAGGAAAAGAACGTAAAACTGTGTTAAGAAATGAGAGATAAGAAAATAAAAGATCCATAGAGTGAAAAATGTCTCCATTTGGCAGTACAAATGCAAGAGTTCATATCAGTATGATTAAGAACAAATCCCCCAGCTCAAAAAAGGCCAGAATATGAATGAAAGGAGGATAAGAAGACAGAGCTGCCAAACAAAAGCTGGAAAACAAAACTAAACTAAACAAAGCAGAAATAAAAACCAAGAAGCACAAACCTCAGGCTTACAGTCTTAGAAGTGATTATTTTCTGCTAAGGAAGCAGAACATCCGGGAGAAGCATGAAAAGCAACTGTCAGAACGAGGAGGAGGATGCAGAGGAGGCCAGCCGACCCCTCACAGTGGCTGCTATTCCATTTGGACATGGTGAGGACGTGCGTGACTTTCCTAAGTTGGAAAAACGGTTGGGGATTGGCCTTAAACTAAAAGAGAACAGACTTGAGGATGACTTACTTGGTTCAACAATTGATGCTTTGTTTTCTTTTAAGAAGAAATTGGAAGCAAAAAAGTGACGTAGTAATTATACCCCCAGATTAATACCCAAATATGTTCTATGGATATCTTGGCAAGTTTATCTGATTTCAGATCTATCCGTCTATCTAATATGTTCTATTTTGTTTTATCTTTCTTGGGATTTGGTTTTAAAAGTGAGCACAGGTCTTCTGCTTTAATCTAACACGAAGTAAAAGGATTGAATTTGTCCCCTTGCCTAAAATAACACCCCAAACATTGACTTCCTGGCATTGGGCATCAAGGCACTGAGGTATCCTGATCCCTAAGAGATATGAAATGAATGAGGGAGCCCTATGAATGTCTACAGTTTACTGCCTGGAGAAATTTCCAGGCTGTGGTACAGGGAGGGGATAATATAGAAGAGCCTGAAAATGCCATGGCTGAATAACTAACCGAGTAATTTTTTCCTTTTAAAGAGTCTAAACCACACACACATGCAGACAGGAGAAAGAGACTTTTCTGCAAGACTTGGTCAGCACTTGTGTAAGGAGGTGAACTCTCTGGAAACGTCCCAGCATGGGGCGATGAGGAAGGTCAGCAGATGAGAAGCCAAATTCAATGGAAACAAGGATCAAAACCAAGGCCTTCTAAGGGCTTCCTGAGTTTTCTGCTTAGGAGGGATGGGTAGTTCGGACTAGAGCCACAGTGTGGGTTGGCTGGTAAATTAGCTGTGGCTTGTTTTTTAGTATTTATGCTTCAGGACATAATAAACCGTACACAACTCCTTTTACAGGATGGGGTTCCTTTCTCTTGAGTTCCCCTTTTGTTTTTAAGAGTCCTTCAGGAATAAAAGCCTCCTTCATCAGCTTGGATGAGGGAGCCTGAACTGAGAGTGACCCAACCAGCGTGTGTAGTTCCTTATCCTGGCGTCCTGAGTGCGTGCTGTCCTTCCAAGGGAGAGGGGTCTCAGAGGGCTCGTTCTCGTTTATCTCACTGTGGCTCGTGGATTCCCTTTACACAAGTGAGGTGAAAGGGGGAAATTTAAAAAGAGAAGAAAAAGACTAAATGAAATCCATAGATGCATTTCCTTGTGTGTGTGTATGTGAGAGAGTGTGGTACATGTGTGTATTATTCTTTCTTAAAACAAGGTGGGGTTTTTCTGGAAGCTTTTACATCAGAGATTTCCTGGTACTTTAGATTAATTTTATTTTATATACATGTGATAATCTGTATCTTATACAGTAGAACCTGCAAAGGTCACTACCTCCCTACACTGACCACCTCCTTAAGTTGACCTAATTTTCACAGACTGGATATGTACCATACGTATGTAGGTATCAGTACAGTAGGCCTTGTTCCTTATGTTGACCACATCAGTAGGTTGACCAGTTTGTTACATTCCCTTGGGTGGCCAACTTACTGAAGTTCTCCTGTAATTAGGTTAATCTCTGGGTAGAATTAACCTAATCATAGTACTTCTTCAAAGAACTTAAATTACTTAAATAGATAAGTTAATTAAGGCGAGTTGAGTGCCTACCACATACACATCATAGAGATGGAAAAAAGTGGGTTCTGCCTTTCAGGCCCCTTACAGGTTGGGTGTGAGGGGCTGGAGGGGCAGAATGTTGGGCATGGACAGAGTTGAGAGAGGCTACCAGGCAGGCCACACATATCAGACGGGATGTGGGAACTGGAGTCAGAATTGTTTTTCAGAGGTTTCCTGAGTGAGACAGAGTTTTCTGATGTTTAGGAAGCAAAGGAATCTTATATGGCTTTCTACTTAAATGAAAAATCATACTCAGAAATCAGGTGGCACGTGAGATGCCCTGCACGTGAAATGTCTTTTGCCACTGAAATGTCACTCTTACGCCTCACCATAAATAGCTGGGAACATAACAAAATTATTTTGGTGTCTTATGTGTGATTTGAGTGATTAGGCTTGAGAAAAAAGTCACGTTCCTGAGGTTGGTATGTCAGGCCAACACCCCAAATTCCCATCAAGTTTGGTCCTGTGGTGGTAGAAGTTCCTTTCGAGTTTAGGTTGAGTCATTGTCATGATGACTCTCTATCCAAGAACTGTAGCATTTTGGGGCTCTAGAATCAGAAACAAGTGTGAACTGGTGTTGTGAGATTTTCCAACAAGAAGTGGTGGGTAAATAGAGCAGAGAGAGGCAACACCAGGTGGAATGGCAGACACAGCCCTGAGATGTGTTTTGAAAGAGCCCAGCAGTCCTTGAACAGGGGTCAGAGGATGGTTAATGGGTAGGTTTTGTTAGAGAAAAAAATATTTTACAAAGTCATAAAAGTCAAAAGGCAGCCTTGCAAAAAGCATCAACTTGGTGATTAATGTATCCAGCTACTAATTATTCAGGGGAGGTTGTCTGTGTGTCCAGATGTACCTGTCAGGGGCAGCACTATGAGTCACTGGAGATCTGACTGTTGCAACCAGAAAAAAAATATTGGGTTTTAGGAGCAGAATCTCTTAGGATCAGTAGTGTCCCTACTAAAATAGTGTAAACATCCAAGGGGTTATTTTCTTACATAAACTGAAGTCTGGGAGTAGGCCATTTAGTGTTGGTCATCAGAGACTTGAACTCCTTCCAGTCTATAGCATTTCCATCCCTGGGGCCTGGTTCTTTTACCTATAGTCCAAGATGGTGGCTGGAACTCAACTTGTTACATTCCAGATAGCTGAAAGTACTTAAATCTCATTGGTCAGCTTCAGTCAGAAGGCCACACCCACCTTTAAGGGAGGCTAGGAAATACAATACTTCAACTAGGCACATGGTTATTCCTATAAATTTAGGAGTTTGGGATTTTGTTACTCTGGAGGGAGAAGACAACAGATTTTGGAAGGTGATGGCATCTTTGCCAAGGAAGCTTGTAATTGAAAGATAAAAATAAAAACAGCATGCACAGAACATGTATCACAAGTGATAGAAACTAGTTGCCATTCATCTAGTAGTTTCCCTCATTCGTTCATTCATCATTTAATGAGCACCAAATGATGTGCTCCTCTGCGGGATAAAAAGGTGTCTCGACTCTAGGCTGACTCCTGGGAATCTCCGTCTTGAAAGGCAAAACTGTGCCCTTTAATTAGCATAATCTTTTGTTTGGGATTCAGGAAAGAGATCATCAGTCTCATTGAACAGAATTATTCATAAAGTCATAACTGCAGATGAAAAATGATTTCCTCCATAAGCTTTCAGAGCAGCCAAATACCAGAAAATTCTCTGCTGTGATGAACCGAACATTTACCCCATTCCTATCCTTCTTCTCATTCCCTAACTGTGAACGCCTATCTATCTAATTTTAGTTCTGTCTTTTGAGGACCACCTAGAACAATTATGGAGTCTGTCCTCTGCTCTGCTCACTATCTTTCTGCTCTTCTCTCAGGCTTTATTTTTCTGAAAGAAAAGGCCCTAATACTCTTTCTCTTGTTCTTTATATAACAGGATTTGGGGAAAGGAAGGAGGAGGGAAATAATGTTTCTGTGGGGGCTTACTATGTGCTCGGCACTATCTCAACCTTCACAGGAGCCCTGGGAGATGGCTATATTTTTCATATTTTGCAAGTAAAAACCCAGGTTTATGAAAGTAACCATCACGAGTTATGTCTTTCAGTTCTCACACTCAGCCACTGTGCAGGCAAGATTTGGTCCTGACCTAGTGGGGAACTTGGGCTGTCCTTTCCAACCATACCTTACTGGTCCATCTTTCTGGTTACTCCATTTTTAAGATGCCCAATTTTCTTAGCTCCAAAATAGGAGTCATTCCTTACCTGCCTCAGAGAGACTGATGCACCTGGAAATGGACCTTTCTCTCCTCCAGGTACATATAGAGAATGTGAGCTGGTTGTGACAATTCCCTACACGTGGTGGGAAAGTGAGCCAAAGTGGGTCTCAACCCCAATTCAGGAATACAGGTAGTCCCTGAGTTACAAATATCTGACTTATGTACAATCTACACTTATGAATGGAGGTACAGTACGTCCTAGAGTTCCAAACATCTGACCAATGTATGACTCACATTTAGGAATGAAGAGTTTTATAAGTAAATAGGTAAATGTAGCTATTCTGACTTACTTACAAATTCAACTTAAGAACAAACCTATAGAGTCTATGTCATTCATAACCTGGAGATTGCCTGTAGTGTTGCAGATTTCTTGAATCCAGTTCGGTCATAACTTGGGGACTGCCTATGGTGTTGAGGATTTCTTGAAGAGCATCTCAGTCAAGTAATATTGTCAACAGCAGTTGGCTTTAGAGGGACTATTAAGTCTTCCATCCAGTGGGGACGATGAGGCCATGCATCCCCATCACCCCCCTGCCTTCATACGGCTAAATTGTTGTGCCCTTAATCTACAGTAAAGGAACTTATGCCCCCTACCTGTGTCTTTGGTACTTGTATTTTTCTGTCAGTGCTCATTGCTCTTGTCAAAGTGTTCTGTATTCCAGCCCATGATATTAATAGTTTGTAATAATTGATAGCGGTAACAGGGAAACATATAGGAAACTGCTTCATTATTTTTATTTTCTGATGAAAATATTGTTGGTTTGTATAATTTCATCTTCAGAGACCATGTTAGCAGTGACAGAATCATCCAGTATTTCTCCCTAATTTTATAGGGAAGGAAACTGAGGCCTAGAGCAGGGTCATGTAGCTAGCTGGTCCGTTAGGGGAAGTTTGCTTAGTATTCTCCAATTTAAACACATTCTCAAATTAAACTGTTTGGTGCAGTTTAGGTTTTGGCAACAATTCCATGGGCAGTGAAGGATAGTGCGTAAGAGTTCTTGCCATGGGTGCAGTCTTGGGTGAATGATTTAGTTTCTTTAAACCTCTGTTTCTCCATCTTAAAGTAGGATAACAACAACCTCAAAGGGTTCTTAGGAAGATGAGAGGGATTACTATTACATAGCACTTAGGCTAGCGGCTGGCACATATTAAGTGGCATGTAAATGGTTATTTAAAAATGAAAATAAACTTTTGTTAGAAGAGAAAATGACCCATAGGTCTATGAGATTGGAATTCCCATTTTATGCGCCCTTTTTTGTCACTAACAACAGGATTTTGTAGGACCTGAGTATTTTATACCTTATTGAATAATTTCATGGGCGTTTTATTATTTGGTTTGTACTGAATCCTGGGTGCTGGATCCTTTTAGCTCCTTTTCAAGATAAAGATACTGAGGGGGAAAGTGACTTGTTTAATTTCACACGTCTAACATGGGACACATGTGTGAGATTAATTAGGACAGAGCCTAATGCATTTCCTCACTGGTATAATTGATATCATTTTTATAGCACTTACTGTGTGCCAAGCAGTGTGCTAGGTTCTAGTTTTCTTTGGGTTTTTTTAGTGTTACCTCTAACCCTCTTAGCAATCTGTAAGGTATTATCCCAATTTTACAGGTGGCAAAATTGAGGTCAGAGGGGTTAAATAACTTGCCTTAGTTCCCATAAATAATGAATGGAATCATCAGAATTTTGCTTCAGACCAAAACCTTTGTCCTTTTTACTCTGATATGCTAATTCTCCTTATTGTCTTCTGAAAGAAAAGATGGATTGGTGGCTTCTTGGCTACAAGGTCTTTGATATCAAGGATTGTGTCTTTTCATCTTTGCATTCCCTAGGTCACAGAGCCTGGCAATATGCATGGTCTAACATTATGGACACTGGCTGATTTCAGTGGAAATGCTGTTCTTCTCAGCCATCTCTTCTAGCTAGGTAAGGAAGTGAGTGGTCAGAGCCTTGGCCTTGGCTCAGGCCAGTTCCTGAAGTTAATTGAATGTAGTTCCTAAAATTATTTGCTTTCTTCATCGCTGGACGCCATTAGATCTTACTTGCTTTGCATTTTTTGGTTTCTTCTTTGGAAAACTACTCAATGTTATGATTTCACTCATCCATAGCAGAACAAAGGCTCAGTAATGCAAAGATAATTGAATTGCTAATGAAAACAGGTCCTGATGAAATGGAAATCTCAGTCCTCTCCCAGTTGGGAATATTCAGAAGCAGCTCTATGAGGAGCATGATGGGTGGATTCAGCTGTGCTACCAACGATGAAAAAGACTTGTAGAGAGAGGTAGAATGGATGACTCTATAGGAGAATGAGACTAAACTTTAAAGTACATGTTCCTTGGCCACTTGATAGACAAATGCGGCCTGGAAAGCAAGTGACTTCAGAAGGGGACTGTGCCCAAAGGGAGGGTCTAGCTCAGTCACTGTTGGGTTAATTCTCAGTTGTGCAGGTGAGGGAGCTGAGATGTGCTGTGGCTAACCTAAAGACCAAAAGAAGGGTGGTAGGAAGGCTGAGCCTAGGATCCAGGCTCTTCATTCTCCACCGAGGCCTCTTTTTATGTAAGATTTAGTGACTGGCAGTGGAGGATGAAGAGAAGAAAGCACTGAGGATGACCCTCTCGTTTCAGGCTTGCTTCTGCGGGAAGGAGAGAAGGAAGTAAGCCGGTGAAGTGTTTGACAAGTTTACTCATGGCCACTAGCAAAGTGTTGGTTTCTTTCTGTTGTGAGCTGCTGCTGATCCTAATGGTGATGTTTTAAATGGGATCTTTGCTGTATCGGAATGGGCTGAAGGTGAGAGGGAACTGAGGGAGTAGAGACCACTGGTATAGATTACACTTTCAATATGTTTGGGGAAGGGACTTACCGGGAAGCAAGGTGGGATTTGGAAGGGGGAAAATAAGAACCTTTTTTTTTTCTTTTAAAGGGTTCTAAGACTTGACCTTGTTTTCAGGCTGGTCCACAGGTGACAAGCTAGCTCGAAAGTGAGGAAGGACATATGAAGGAAAGAGATAAAAAGGCGTAGTTACTGTTATATTTAAGTTTAGAGAAGGATGTACTAGTATTGAAAGGCTTTTATATTCTCTGTGAAGTAGGAAATGTTCATTGATAACTTGCTTACAGGGGAGTTAAGGTCAGCTAACTTTCACATAACAACATAAAGGTAAAGGAATTAGACAAATTGCCATTGTTTTTTGGAACTGAAGCATGAATAGAAGGGACAATTGGCTTTGCTAATTGTTTTGTCTCATTTGGTAACAGCAGCAGGGAGTTGATCTTTAGCTGGGATGTGGATGGATGTACACATTAACTGAGGTGTGGGTATGCCGACCAGAAAACTGCCTCCTGCCAGATCGTTATCATTCCCTGATCAATTTTGGGCTCCCAATTGGTCTAGACCACTGTGGTGAATTCAGGCTTCCCTCTCATCCTTTGCTGAAATGTACCTACTTCTGAGATGGAACGTGAAACTGATTATGATGGAGCCTGAAACTGACAGTGATGGAGCCCGGAAATTCTATCTTCCAGGACAGGATGAGGCTGATAAGGCTGGGGTGTCCAGGCTCGAGTCTCTGTCTCCTCTGGGACTAAGAAAAAAGTGGACTCCTAGTAGCCTTTACATGAGCCCTCTGCTCTGCTGTCTCTTATGCCATATGTTGTAAGGTGCCTGATTCAAGTTAAAGTCCCCTTTGTGGAAGCTCGTAAAGCCTGGGTGTTGTCATAGAAAATGTTTCAGTTTGGAGGCAAATGTGCTTACCTTTAAGTCCTGGCCCCATCCCATGTGACCTGGGCTCTAACGAAGCCTCACTACCCTTCTCTGAGTGTCAGTGTGCTTCTCAGTAGAGGGAGATGACAATTTCTCCCCTGGTTACTGCAAATTCATTGAGAGGATCACCTCGGCCAATGAATATAAGAGGTGATATATGAGGCAAGGGATGCTTTTATTAAGAAGAGGGGAGGGAGGTGTCATTTACCGAATACCATTTGTGTTTAAGACATTGTTCTGGGTGCTTCACTTTCTTGGTCCTGTTTCATCCTTATGGAAAACCTCTGAGGTTAGAAGTATCATCCTCATTTTATAGATGGTAAAAACATATCTACAGGCTTGACTTGTCCCCTCATAGACAGAGAAAACAAGTGTTGTTCATTCTGGAGTATACACCATTCATTTTTTGGCTGGGACAGTTGTAGGTCACATCTGTTGTTCCAGAGTAATCATTAATAGACCCACCTTTCACTTTTGAAAGGCTGGAATCTAAATATGGTTACTCTTTCTTTCTCTTTTCTTTCTGCCTCTCAACAAGGCTGCACTTTTCTTCCTCAAAAGCAAGCAAGAGACTCCCTCCTAATCTGCTAAGCCCTGCCTGGGATACTCTTAGCAGGGCCAGTTCATATATTCCTTATATAGGAATAAAAGCCCATAAATGGAGCTGCAGGAGGAGATAACTATTTGGTATGTGATATGAGATCCACTGACTTATTCACTCACATATTCATTCATGTATTGACCACTTACTACATGCAAGCCCCAGTGATGGGTATGAGAGTGGGAGGATAGGAAGATGACAGCCACAAGAAGCTTAAAGTCCAAAGGGCAGGGGAAGTCAAGAAGGACGCCAGGCTGAAAGTGTAGCGTTTAAAGAATAATAATGGGAATACTATATCAGTGGGATCCTGAGAGGGGACTTCAGACGTAAGTTAGGAAAGTTTCTTATCAGAGGCATCCTTCAGGCTAACTTTGAATATTTGGTAGGACATGAACAAGCAGAGTAGTAGATGTCAACAACTTTGCACATCAACAGTAAAAACTTCATGATAATGGTCACAATGGTTACAATGCATTTGGTTTCTCAAGAACCAAACAGCAGAAATAAAGCCTCACAGTAATTTTATAGGTCTATTAATTAAAAAAGATCAGAAAATACTAAGACCATTGTTAACCTATGACCCAAATGATGAAGCTCTGAGAGAAAACCAGAATATTGCTGGAACTCCATCACTTGAGAGTGTATGCACACATTAAGAGCTCTGTGTATTTTAGGGACAGCCATTTTTTTTGGTAACTTCTGAATTAAATAAGTTAGTACATTTTAACATATTAATATGTTATTTTATTAATGAATTGATTTTAATTTATTTTTCATTATTTAATTTATTAATTAACCAACTTACTACATTAAACCCCAAGTCAGGAATCTTTCATAGCTCAGTAGGTAACCTGTGAGTCGTCTTTAGTTATATGTGGATATGAAAATCTATAGAATAGTTTAACATTTGCCAGGTGGAAACAGTTCATTGCTTGGTAGGGGCCACTTTGGGACAAAACGTGCTGCCAGAATGTTTCACAGCAAGTTGAAGAGAAATGCTGCCTCCATAGAAATCCACTGATAAAGAGTCAATTATTTGATCAAGAGTATAAATAGTAAAGAAAGACAGGCAGTGCCTGTGGCTCAAGGAGTAGGGTGCCGGCCCCATATACCGGAGGTGGTGGGTTCAAACCCAGCCCCGGCCAAAAACTGCAAAAAAAAAAAAAAAAAAAAAGTAAAGGAAGACTTAGAAATGAAGATCTTAAAGGTAGGCTCAGTGCCTATAGCTCAAGCAGCTAGGGTGCCAGCCACATACTCTGGAGCTGGCGGGTTCGAATCCAGCCCTGCCCGCCAAACAACAATGACAACTGCAATAAAAAAATAGCTGGGTGTTGTGGCAGGCACCCATAGTCCCAGCTACTTGGGAGGCTGAAGCAAGAGAATTGCTTAAGCTGGAGAATGTGAGGTTGCTGTGAGCTGTGATGCCACAGCATCCTACCCAGGGCGGCTAGCTTGAGACTCTGTCTCCAAAAAAAAAAAAAAGATCTTAAATATAAAAAGCACACATCCCAACTCAGGTTGAATGGCATGGGAGACAGATCAGTGTGGGATACTGAAGAGCATCTGTCCTTGCTGCAGCCCAAAGACACTGTCCCTGCAGGCTGGGTGGAGGCTTTAGCCCTTTAGTGTGAGGACTTGGCTTGTCCCACCACAGAGTAACCAGAGGTAGCTCATTCTGGAGCATGGGCTTCACCATGGTCAACAAATATCTTACCACCTTCATAAAATTACAACGTAAAGAAAGAAACAAGCTAACTCTCTCTTGTAATGCTACGTCTTATCAGATATGATTGGGACCAGTACTTGGTTGGTATTTTGAGAAGTTGGTTAAAGTGGGAAAAAAATGATAATGTAAACATTTCATTTGGATATAGAGCATACATGTGCCCATGATTTTGCCAATCTTTTGATGTCATTTAGACTAAAGCTTTTCTTTGGGAATGGTTCACCAACCACAGCGGTGACATACAATCTATAATTTCTAGTTCTGCTTTCTTTAACATGGAATAAAAACTTGAAGATGTTTATGAAGCAACTTGGGCATAAAATCCTTGTAGATTTTTATAATTTTCCCTCCAAATTATTTAGAGTCATCTCACCCATATCTATTTCCAAAGCATTTACATAATGATTACTCTTTACTGAGTCTTTTCAAAGTATTCAAGTCGTATCTCATAGAAGCAACCCTCATTGCATTTATATTTCATTGATTTCTGTAGTATTTAAATCATGTCATTGTAATATAAGTGCAACTGGCATAAATATGTTTGGGAATCAACCCAGATGACTCTTGTGAGCCAGTAACAGACTTGTGGTTCTGCTAGCTGTTCCTGTTTGCTCCTGATTATCTGTCCACATGTCCTGTGTATTTGTCCATATGTTACAGAAGGACAGGAGAGTGTGGTCAACTTAACAAGGACCTTAAGTGGAGGATTCTCAAGACAGGTTCTTGTATGTGTACTTGGCACAGTCCTCTGCCAAAAACCTAGAAGAGCCTGGTATCTGGGCTGGGAAACCCAGCTGAGTACCAGCTCCCCTGCCCCCCACCCCTTATAGCCTCTTTGTAGGTGAGGACTATTTCTGTCTGAGTGAGGGACATATTACAAGAATTTTGACCTTTAACTGTTAAGTGTAAAGCTCCTTGAAGTCTTAATTTTGATATTTCTTTTCCATCCTTGGTTCTGAGCTGAGGGCTCTGTAAGATTGTAGCTGCCAAGTATATGTTGTTCTGATGATTGACCGACTTCCTAATACCTCCCACTTAGAAGTAAATTTTCAAAGCTCTGTCTGTGTTTTTCAGAGACTGGAGTGAAGGCCTAACTATCCCCACATTAGGGGAAGTAACTGAGACTGAAGTCTGATGGGATTTACCCCATAGTAGGCATGGTAAGGGGTGGGGGGATACCTTCTGTTTTGATTGCCACACAGGTGTCCTCAGGCAGTGCTTTCTCAGTAGCGTCTCAGGCAATGTCCTCTGGGTGGGATTGTGGCCCTGTCAGTGGCCAGCTGTGTGTCTCTGAGAAGTAACATGCTACAAAGCATCTCTGAGTTTCACTTTTTCTACATGTGAACCAGGAATGAAAATACTTACTGTGCACAGTGTTGTGAGGACTGAGTGGTGCCCAGGCACAGAGCAGACGCTCAACAGAGAACATCAAATGCTTTCCTGGCGCTTCCACGCAGCACAGAACAGTGACTGTTCCTCTCCATCCCTTTCTCAGGTCATCCCAGAGTTGTGCTGTTTTTGACTGGACCATACAGAAATTTCCCTCAGTTCTACACAAAGATCTGGAACATTGCCTTATTTTTGCACAGCTGGGCCTGAGCCGTTTCGGTGCCCCGGCAGGTCTACCAGAAAAACAATGTTCACTCCTAACCTGGATGCCTGGGTTGAAGTACTTGTTTGGACTAAGTAAAGAGAGACATCAGCTGAATCAAACTTAACTTTGATATTTATGTTTCTGTGGGGCTGTGTGAGAATAGAAACCAAGAATGTTTTGCAATGAGAAATAAATGCATGAAGCCGAAGCAGGAAGTTAGTTTAAGACAATGGAAACACCAGCCCTTATTCCCATCCCTGGGAAAACAAACAAGCCACACGCACATCCACCACCACTTGAAAGCTTTGGAGTATACTCAAGGGAAAAGTTTTGTCCATGGACAAAAGCCCAGTCCCCTCACAGCTATACACTGGGCTCTTTGTGATGTGGCCCCTGTCTCCTCCTGGGCCACTGTTAGACCTTCTTCCTCACTCTGCCTCCTTCCCAAGCATCTGGAGCTTCAACCAAACCAATCCACTATGATAAAAATCCGCTGTGTGGTTTTAAGCTGCTGTGGGGTCATACAATCTGTGGCTCTTCCCCAAAACTTCTCCTCCATCTCCATCTGGGGAGCACCCTTCAAATGAAATCTTTACTCCGCAGCTTTTCCTAAACACTTTCATCCTGCCCTTCAAACATTTCAGTGAAAAGTTAGTCATCAATGATCTATAATCAATGGCTCATTATATCTATACTTACACTCACCCTATTCTATTCTTTCTCCTTTTCTTCCTCCACCTCTTTTCTCTGTCCTCCTGTCTCTCTCTTTCTCTCCCTCTCATCTTTTCTTCTTTATCCTTCTCTTTCTGCTCCCTTTTCCCTGTTCCTCCCCTTCCTCTTCCTCTTCTTTCTTCTTCTTTTTATCTTCTATTCTATAGCTATACGGCGTGGCAGTCAGGAGCCATACGTAGCAATTTAACTTTAACTTGAAATTAAGTAAAATGAAAGATTCCATTCCTCAGTTCCATTTCTAGCTCTCTTTTTAAAATAGAGTCTCACTTTGTCACCCTGGATAGAGTGCTATGGCATCATAGCTCATAGGAACCTCAAACTCTTAGACTTGAGCAATCCTCTTGCCTCAGCCTCCTGGTAGCTGGGATTACAGGCAAGTGCCACTATGCAGGGCTCCTCAGCTACATTTCAACGTTCGGTAGTTGCATGTGGCTGGTGGCCATCATGTTGGAAAGAGCAGACCCATATTTCTGTTAGTGTACATTGTTACAGAGAATGAAACCACACTAGAGCATGAGTTCCTTGAGAGCAGACGGGTCATATCGAATTTACTTCTCCATCTGCAGAAGTGAGCCAAGTGTCTGGAGGTTAAGAAAGCCGGAGACAACAAATGAACCCTGGGTGAGACTGAGAGCTCTGATGAAGAGGTTTGAATTCCCAAGGTCTAGGTTTTTCCAGAAAAATACCAACTTCAAATTACCTTTTAACACTCCAACATGAATCAAATCGATAAATTTTCAGTATGGAAGCCAAAAAATGATTTGGGTGGATTCTTCTTGAATTCCTATAATAATAATGCTTCATAAATACTTCCCCAAAGGTGATAAAATCTTGAACGTAAAAAGGATAAAAGGATGGGAAAATGAAGGTTTTTACCTTAGATGGATATCATTTGTAAACCTACAAGTTTTAAGAGGTTCATTTGTGGGGAGAAGCTTTTGAAATCCTGAAACCTTGTTTTGACAGTTGGTCACTGAGGTGACTGAGTTTATCTTTGCCAAAATTCCCATCATTTTTGAGGGAAGTGAAATTTGCCTCCATTCCCTGAAGGAGGCCAAACATTTAACAGACTCTTTGTAAGCTTCTGAGATGAGAGCTTCAGAATCCTTTATAGAGGCGGTGAGATTAGGATCAGAGCAGCATATGCTACCATTAAGCATTAACTTCCAGGTAACTCTACATTAGGCCATTTAAAAGTCAAAGTACCTCTTTCCAAGATGATGCCAGGGATTTAGAAAGATCAAATAACTCAGCAGCGAATTAGTCATTGACTCCAGTCGGAATGCAGGCCTTTTAACTCCAACTCCAGGGCTCTTTGCCTCACACAAGAATTTTCTGAACTCATCTGAATCACCTGGAGTCTCATGTGAAAAGTTACCAGACTTACTGTATCAGACTCTCCCTTTTAATCTGTAGTTTTACCAAGTGTCCAAGCCACCAAGTGGCTCAAAATATAATATGGCATTTTCCTTGGTGTTAAATCTTATTTCAATATATATGCATCTTAGCATACATGATTCTATTATTTAGTCACCTGATTGGAATCTGTAATTGGATTTGGTTATTTCACAAAGGTGCAGAATTATAGACTGAGGAGTTGGGAGGGACATGAGGTTGTTTATTCTCATTTATCTGACAAGGGAATTATTACTATGGTCTCCCTGGCAGGGGATTAAGTAACTGTTGCTTGATTAGTTTATTACTATAGGGAAGCTGCTTCCTTCGCTTGACTGCTCTTTTTATTATAAGAGAAATACTTCTCCCAAACTATCATCTGTCTGCTTGTTGCTTTGGTTAGGCCTCCTGGCATGATAGGGAATGTGAGTTAGTGTTCTAAGGAGTTGGATGTCAAGGCTGGTGGACCTCAGAGATCACATGATTGAGTCCCTTCATTGTTCAGATAAACTGATGTGCATTTTTTCAACATTCATCTTACAAATATTAAAAAAAAATCCTCTTTGCCAAACCTCATACCATGTGCCAGGGACAAAGTTGGACTCTGCTGTCCTGTAGGTTACAGCCTGTGAGGAAGACAGATAGGTACGGATGAAATAATCACAGAGGCATGTCATTCATCAACACATTGATAAGTGCTGTGGAGAAAAGAGTGGGCAATGAGCGGGTTGCCTGGTACCTGTCTGATATGGGAATTGGGGAAGGTGTCCCTGGGGATGCCATCTCTGAGACGGATCAAAGGGTGAGGAGGAATTGAAGAGCTGACAAAGGGAAGGGAGAGCTTTTCAGGCTAAGGGCCAATATGCACAGAGATTACCAGGAAGGGGGACTTGGGTGTTTAAAAACTAGAAGGCTGGAGCTCAGGAAACAGAGAGGTGGATGAAACAGGAATGTGGGGCAGAGAAATTATGTGCCATGCTATGGATTTGGTCTTTGTTCTAAGAGAAAATGGGAAGTTGTAATAATTTGTGTTTTATGGCTTATTCTGACTGTGGTGCAAATCTTGGGTTGGAGGCCAGTTAGAGTGGGTATGAGGACATCAGTGGTGAGTTGGGAATTATATTGCACAAGTGTAAGTGAGAGATGAAAGTGGTTTGGTAGGATTTTGGTGGTGGCCATGGAGAGCAGTGGTCATATTTGAGACATACTCTAGGTAGAAGAAATAGATGGATGGGATATAGAGTAAGAGGATTTTAAAAGAAGGAAAGGCCAAGAGATCCAGATAAAGAAAGAAATGACTAGTCTAAGGTCACATACCTAGCTAATTACAAAGCAGAACAAAGAGACCAAGGCATTGATCCTAAGACTCCTATGTTCTCTGTGACTCAGGATGCTACAGTGTGAAGAGACTAGTCTTTGAAAGTAGGAAGACTGGCACTGACCACTGGTCATGCCACTGATGAGTGCTACAATCATGAATAGTTTCCTTCACCCCTCTGAGATGGGAATGAGGATGATAAACATATCTCTTTCATAGGGATCTTGTGGGGAATTTAAAGTAGCTGGAATGAGGCTTATATACCAGACACCCAAACAGTAACCTAGATTAGTTATTGTTAATACTACAAGGAATTGCTGTATCTTCCTCAAGTCTTTGTCAGGCACATTTCCTTCACTTCTTTTTTTGAATGTCATGATTTCTAGAATTTTTCTACTTCCCCCAATACTAATGTAACATACTAAGTTATCAGAAAACTTTCTAGACTGTGATTACACAAAATCAAAGACCTTGTGGTACTTAGAACTGGTGGTGCAAATCTAATGTTGAGCTATGTTAAAGTTAAGTGTCAGGAAGCCATTGACTCTCCTCCCAGTGACTGGGAAAGATGTTTTAAGCTAATGTTTAGCTCAGCTTGGAAGGATGAGTAGATATTTGCCAGGTGGAAAAGAGGAAGGAAATAGGCAGAGATGGCAGTGGTGGTGGGACATTTGTTAAGAAGGAACACCACATAGAAAAATACAGAGATAGGAGACAGCCCATCCTTGGAGGATCTCAGGAAGTTCAGCATGCCTGATACGATGATTTCATGGCTAAGTGGCAGAATATGTCACTGGAAAAATAGACAGGGGCTAGATTGTAAAGGATTCATAGGCTAAGCCAAAGATCTTGAACCATATTTTGCAGACAATCGGGAGGCATTGAATCATTTTAAGTGGAGTAACACAATCACAGTTGTAGAGGGGTTTTGTAAGAGATTTAGTTTATGATTTTCACTGTATAAGTAATTGCAAGTAGTCCCTCTAGAAGGGGTGATGTTAAAGTTACTAGGAGAATATTACTCAGAAGTAGCCTGTCTCACAAGGGTATCTAGGAAAAGGGAATAAAATCTGGTGCTCTGTTCTTGAGTGTTTATGAAAGACTGCCCAATCCCTTGGGGTTGATCTCTGAGGTAGAAAGGGGCTGAGTGGTTGGGACACTGTAGTGGTGGGAGCTGGGATGAGTGCTGCCCAGCACACAAGGAGCTCACCTGTTTGGGAGCTTTGTGTCTTACCATCTTCATGCTAATCAATGAAGTGTGATGTTTACACAAGTGAAGGAAGCCAAGGGGCAAGCCATCTTGTTAGTAGCTGTCATTTCTTTTAC
Organism: Galagoides demidoff; assembly: GCA_963574575.1. Taxonomy (NCBI): domain Eukaryota; kingdom Metazoa; phylum Chordata; class Mammalia; order Primates; family Galagidae; genus Galagoides; species Galagoides demidoff. The sequence goes on along the minus strand of CAUYQV010134193.1, from coordinate 23,624 downwards.
TATGTCAGACTTGAAGACTAAGTATTGAGCTTATTTAAGAAAAGAAGAGAGGCTGGGTATAGGGCCTTGGCACCTGTAATCTCAGCACTTTGGGAGGCCATGGTGGGTGGATTGCTTGAACTCAGGAGTTTGAGACCAGCCTGAGCAAGAGTGAGACCCCTGTCTCTACTAAAAATAGTAAAATTAAAAGGCAGTATCCCATTTGTGAAAAAAGGGATATTTTTCAGTATATGCAGGAAAAACGTGAGGGTTTTGTGTTTTTTTTTTTTTGTTTGTTTGTTTGTTTTAGTACAAAAGTTTTGAGAAGCACCCTGGTAAGGATGGCTAAACACCCATCATTGTTGGGGGCAATATTATAAAATCCTCTTTGCTTATTTTCGGGCTCTGTTTTATGATCTAGTGTTCTTTGGCCTTAAACTCTTGCTATTTTTTTAAAAAGGACTCTATTCTTTGATTTTTGATTTAATGCTTATGTACAGCCCATGATTATCAGGCTCACTTTGTGGGTTTGGGCAGATATTCTCTTTGGGGTTTTTCCTCCTCTACATCTTTTGTGCAGCTTATCTTCCTCAACCAGTCCGCCTGGACCCTGATTTCTGGGTGTCCAATCCCAACTGTGGGAGCAGGATACGGGATTAAAATAGGATTTAATAAAGGGGGAAGTTTACAGAATGGGAGTTAGGCAGTTGAAACTAATACAAGGGACATTTGAAATAAGATGAAATGCAAAAAATCAAAGAATATTGGTTAGCAATAACCCTCAGTTAACTGAAAGATCAATTAACCAGACTCTCTATTCCTGAGACATTTCCATTAACTTTGAAAAAAATTCTAAATAAAGTCATTAAAAAAGCAAAACAGATGGATGAGATCTGGGACTTCAAAAGAAGCAAAGTTTAATACAAGATTTTAATGGGACCCACCTGACAAAACAAAGACAGGACTTGCGCTTATACTGTTGGAAATAAAGAGACAAAGAAATAGAGGCACACAGGACAATGTCGATTGGGCTCCAAGTGCTTAAATGAACCTTTAATGCAACTTATAAAGCACCAAAGCATGCAAAGGACCTAGAGGACCTGCTTAGAATTAACTTCTGATGTTGCAGACTTCAAAGGCACTCAGGATGTAGACCCCAATGAGACAAATATTTCCATAGTCATACAGGAGGTATATTTCATGGCCAAGGACCCAGAAAAAGAGTTCCTTGCTATAGATCAGACAAAAAAAAATGAAATATTTTTCTGCATTATAGAAGACAGTTTTCCAAATTACTTGCCTGGTCTTAAGCAGAATATCTAAACCCAAATTGCTGAACCTGAGGGTCAGAGGCCATGGAAAGAAGATGATGTCATGGCTGAAAGGCAGCAGCCAAACTACCGGGATTTTTATTGTCTTTTCTCACAGTTGGTAAAGCTTAGGGCTTAGCCAGTTATTGCATAATAGACTATAAGGGATAATGGAACCGTGGTGGGAAGAAGGTCCAGGCTGTATTAAGCTGTGGTTAGAATCTGGTTAGGACTGTAGGACTGACCCAAAACGCAGTGCCAAAACCTGTTTCGACTTTCTTCCGTCGAGGTTTGACTTGATAGCCTAGAGTATTCAACCTGATGGTAGAGCATGACAGGAACTATGTCTAGCACATAGTGATTCAACTCAGAAGTGAGCACAGCTATAGTTATAGGTGTTCTGCTGACTTTAGGATAGGGCTGTGCCCAGTGTCTTGGGGAGGAAACAGTGACCAGCCTCCCAGGAAGATGGTGCTGTCCAGAAACAGGCAGACTGTCAAGGCCTCAGACCGCTTGCTGGTGTTAAGAGCAGGGCTCTTCTCTTTAACAGAGAATAAAGATCAAAAACTGGGAACCAGGAAAGAAACTCAGTCATGTAGGTTAATAATTGTGTAATTCAGATTACCTTTTACATGCACTGTATCATTGGCCTAGGGAGCAAGAGTAATTCCAGAACTTCCCCTGTATGCTAGTAGACTGGCCACCGGGGCCACAGCAGCTCAGGGACCAAGTGGTAGAAGGCTTCTCAGTGGCTTCTGCAGAATAAGTCTTGGAGGGGGGATGGCCCGGTTCTAGACTTGGCACAAATAGATGCAGATATGCTGTGCCACTCTGTACCATCTGGAACTCAGAAGGTGAAACTTCAGAGATGCTGGCCACATAGTATATATCGGAACCTCTAGGCTTCATGCCTCTAACTTGGAAAGGGGATATGCAGAGTACCATGCTAGATGTTCTCCGTTCTCATCTCTGGATATATTCATGTTGCCTCTGCCCAGCTGTGTACCCAGAGAGGCTGAGCTCAGTAGGGCACATCAACCTGGCCCCTTGGCCTCCTCTGCTGGGTTCAGCCACTGGGGAGCTGTGGCAGTCAGAGCAGCAGCAGGAGAGGCTCTTTTTTTCTCTGGCTCCCTCTCTGCTAGACCACAGTGTGGGAGTGCAGACTTCCTCATTGAAAGATACATCCCCTGTCAGCTGACCCCTCCTTTTGCTACTGGCCTTAGTGGCTTCTCTCCTCCCACCTATGCTCCTCCAGGCTGGCCAATGGTGGCTTCCTCATTATTTTTGGCTCCATCCCTTTAGCCCCTCACTACCCTTGTTGGTTTCCCTTAACCCCCAATACCTGTGTAAATACTCTTTACAGGAAACCCCTTCTGTGTATGCCATCCTGTTTGGATCTGACAGATTTAAGTATGAGAATTTTTTTTTTTTTGTTACTTATACTAATGAAAAAACTGGAAGCAAACCAAATGTCCATGATGGAGGATAGATTAAATTATGGTATGTTCAAATTATAAGGTCTTATTCTGTCAGTAAGGAAGTCATGCCATTGGCCGGGAATGGTATCTAACATCTGTCATCCTAGCACTCTGGGAAGCTGAAGTGGGAAAATTGTTTGAGCTCAGAAGCTGGAGAGACCAGCCTGAGCAAGAGCAAGACCCTGTATCTACTAAAAATAGAAAAAAATTACCTGGGCGTGGTGGTGCTCACCTGTAGTCCCAGCTACTTAGGAGTTGGAGGTTGCAGTGAGCTATGATGATGTCACTGCACTCTAGCCTGGGTAACAGAGTGAGACTCTGTCTCAAAAAAAAAAAAAATCGTGTTATAAAAAATATTGAATATCACTGGGATAATGCTCAAGATATAACACTGCAGGGAAAAAAGTGTAACTTTTTCTTTAACTTGGCATGTACTGAATGGTGTCCAATACCTCCAAATACACGTATTCATAATGACTAGAAATAAACAGAGATAACTTATAGCCAGTTATTAAAAATGGTTATCTCTGGAACAGTTGAAGATAGTTTAGGTTTTCTTGTTATCCTTTTTGTGTTTTTCAAACATACTACAATTAACATGCATCATATTATAATCAGAAAAAATACGAGAGGGACTCTACCTAACAAAATCAAATGTTTTGACCTGGTTGTTTGTACCCTCACATTAACCTGAAATAAATTTACTTTTCAAAAACAAAAAATAAAAAAAAGAAATACTCTGGTTTCTCTTCAGATTGTATAAATCTTTCACCTTTTACAATCAGAAACAAAAGTTATAAAAAACAGAATAGGAGAACTACCCATGATCTGGAAGGGTAAGTGTCACTTGCAGGGGGTACTGTTAGATTTTAAGGGCTGTCCTGTGTACTTGATGTACAGTCAGATGGGTCATCACGGTGGGCCAAGGGCATCAGTCCTTCATGTAAAGTGACTGGTTATATCACTTCCTCTTCCCATCAAATTCCTGGAGATGTTTCCTTTCTATAACATTTACCTTGCTCTTCCCTTTGAAGATGAAGTGAGTCTGAATATTGTCACAAGCCTAAAGTTTTCCAGGAAGAATGTTTGTCCTGACTCAGAAACCTTCGTGCTGTAGTACAGAGGAGTACGCTTATGGCGTCTGATGACAAATGATATTAATGACAATAAGGAAGGAAAAATCAAATAACACATTTCACATGGGACATCAAAAAATTGAGTATTATTTGCAATTATTGGGCGCATTCTTTTTGTTTCTGCTCTTTGAAATGTTGGTAATCACTTGCCTGTGGGATTCTCCCCACTTGGAAATATCCCACAGGTGCCTTAAACTCAGCAGATCTCATATGAAATTTGTTATTTTTGTTTGCTTCTATTTATGCTACTCTTCCTCCTGAACTGATCTTGGTGAATGTTACTGTTATTGATCAAGTCACAATGCCTTCAGGATACGTAAAACTAAAATCTCAGTCTGATTATTTCATATTCCAGGGTCAGCTCACACACGATCAATTCAGGTATAGGGCTAGACCTAAAATTCATTTTTGTATTCCTTTTGGGTGGCTCAGCAGCCTCGAAATATCATCAAGGTGTCTATGACGGGCAGATGGTGCCTCAAAGCCCATGGATTAAGGATATCAATGTGGTTCTTTAAAGCCCAGGTGAATCAGACCTTGATTAGGTGACTTTGTTATCAGTCCCGTAGGTTCTTTCTTTTTAACCAGGTACTGACATGGGTCTAAGAAGGAAGTATCCCAAGTGTTTAAGCTGTAAGTGAGATTGAAAAAGCATTTCCCCTTATTCTAGCCCCAAATCCTCTGATTTATATTTATGGGCATGTGTGATATTGGGTTCATATTTGGGTTTCTCTTCTCACTGCTCACTTATACCTTGTAGAATATTGTTGGGTTGCCTCAAAACTCTCTGCCAGGACTTCCTGGGGCTTCTTCAAGCCTCCTGCAGGTCCTGCACGGGAATTCACACTTTGCTGCTTTCCAAGTGAGGCTCATCTATAACATTTTAATGAGTGGGACAATTACTCATGTGCATGAGAAAATCTCTTATAATGCTCACTTGAGTCCTGTCCAAGTTTGAGGTAAGAGATAATTGTGCCTCTGGTTGGGAACTCCATACTCTGTTTATGGTATTTGGGTTTTGTTTGTCTTTCAGTAACTTCACGATTTCCCTCCTTCCCTGCCTACTTTTACGGAAATGATCTTCCTGCTGCCTAAAGTGTGTCATTCTGCATCTTGCCAAGAAGAAAACCTCTCCATAGGGAAAATGACCCATCTCTTCCCCTCTGCATCCATCTGACTTAATTATGCACCGTGCTTGGCCCCTGGAGAGCCCAATGGGGAACGCGAGCGAGGAAGTCCTGGCTTGATCGCCAAGCCCTAGGGTCCTTGTCAATTATCATCTGGCACCCACGAGTCTGGCCAAATTTACAGGCATGTCTGTCTCTTAAAACATGTCAGGCCTGAAGAGTGAATCACTTTTATTTATTTTATTTATTTATTTTTTTTGAGCCGCTATAAGTAGAACAATCTTTTCCATTAAAACCTACTTTACTGTCTTCCCAGCACCCCAGAGCCTCTTGAACACACCTTCCACTCCACGTGTGATGCTTGGGAGACTGCAGTTGAATAACATTACTCATTTCCCAGGACTCGTGGCACGCACAGAGACCTTGTAGTCTGCAGGGAAGGATACGTCTTTGCAGGCAGACAGAGGCGGATCTAAGAGGCTGGTTCTTCCTTTTGCTTAGCTAGGAGCCCCTGAGACAGCCACTTACCTTTCTGAGCTTCCATTTTCTCACCATGTAAGGGAGATCATCATGCCTACCTGATAGGGGTTTTGGAAGGCAAAAATTAGATAATATGTACAAAAGGAATTTGAAAACTAAAGGACAATAAAAATTAATAGACTTAAAAAGAACAAGAAAAGCAGCACTTTTTAGCCATGTTCCTTATAGTTCCCCAAGTTGTTCTCTAAGAGAAAAAGAAAATAGCTTTCTCCTCATCTCTTTTTCTTGGGATTTCATACCACTAGAAGTCAAAGATCCCATCGAAGGCACAAGTTCCTAACAGGTTTTGAGACCTTGATTTGCAGTGTTGTATACAAATATCCTGTCTTCTGAGATGCCTCTTTCGATTCTGACCTTTAATGTTTCAAGTGAATGAATGATTTCTCCACTCCATTTTGAATGGCTCCCTCTTTTTGAGGGGGATATAGCACAACTCCCTTTGGTGCTGATCACACTCTGGAGAGATTGTTTACTTGCCAACATCCCCCCCCCTCCCCAGACTGTAAGGTGAAGCAGAGTTTGAATTCCATTCTCCTCAGTATCCTCAGGTCCCCGCCTACGGGCTGGTGCAAAGGAGGAGGTCGGGGTGTGATTATTGGAAGAGGAAAGAAGGAAGGAAGGAGAAGGCAGGAGAAGACGAGAAGGAAGGAAGAAACCCAGACTTGATATTCTTAGAAGTGTAAGCAAGGCATAGTCGTAATTCTTCATGACAGCAACCATATCGGGAAAACCTATTATTACACCCTGGCTTGAAATATTATTTTTGTTTTGGGGAGGAAATACATGATTTGTGTTCTGGACCAGCCCCATCAATCTGGTCTCTCCATCCCTGTCCCAGACTTCCTCTGGAGTTGTGTGGGCAGAGTGAGTAGGCCCCTGTATTTTGTATTGGTCGCTAAAGGCTAATGAATGTTTTCTTGCAGAGCCAGCGACTTGTTACTGGGGAGGAGATGGGGAGGAAGCCCTCCAAACAGAATTCTTGGGCTTCTGCCTTTCCCTCAGCCCTGCATGTAGCTGCCTGTGTTGTGGGAAGATGCTGGGAGTCTGAAGACGACAGCCAAACACTGCTCTAAATGGGTTCATATATTTTTAAAAACATCACGTCAACTAGGAGTTATGTTGGTTTGATGTCAAATATCTGTTTTGATGCATTTCCCCATCAAAATGAAAGAATTGAGCTGTTTGCTTTGATTTTCCTACATGTCTCACAGGCCACTTCTTTCTGTCTTGATTAATCCCAGTTAAAATTTGCAACTGAACAAACACAGGTTGGGGACAGGAAAAGAGCCCTGGCCTTAGTGTCAGAGAGCTGTTTTAGTTCCAGGCCTGTCATTTACTGGTGGGTGATTCTAAGCAATGTGCTAAACCTCTCTGATGCTCAGTTCCTTTCTTTTTAAGAGGGTACAACACTACCCACTTCTCTAGTTTGTTGTGAGGTTTAAATGATTTGATGTACATAAAACATGGTGCCTCAGCAAATCCTCAGAATGTGTTTGCTGGGGGGTTGGGTGCTACATGTTGGGGGATGGTGACCTCTATGCCATATGTTAAGGGCTACAGTGGCCTTGATAACTGGCACAGGCTGCAGGTCCGTAATCCTTCCTAAGAGGCTGACAGTGATGCCAGCCACACTGGAAGCGCTGGGAGCTCCTCCCCTGGTTAACGATCACGTACAGAGTCGGGTGGACCCCAGGTTAGTTGGCTGACAGATACAGTCATAATACATTTTGTAAACACATGCACTCTAGGAACACTGGCTTATCTTCTCCCTAACGTTGGAAACAAACAAATCAAAAAACAAGCTTAAAATCTCTCCACCCTGATCAGTTACCTGACCACATGTTTCTCAGTTCTCTTCCAAGCCTGATCCACATGGAGATATTTATTTTATACTGTGGTAAAAACCAGAATGCAGAAACTTTGAAACATTTTTCTTTTCGATAATCTCAAGCCTAGGCAGGGCAAGGTGGACCACCTGTTGACTTTTAGGGCCAGACCCTCCATGCAACAGAGCAGATGTGACTGGGCCAGTGCCTTTCTAGAGCACTGATTTTTTAACTCGGGCAATTTTTCCTGCCCATATCACAGGGCATTTGGCAATGTCAAGAGACATCCTCAAATGTGACAACTGGTGAGAGGTAGGCTACTGTCACCTAGTGAGGCCTGGATACTGCTAAACATTCTACCATTCAGGGAATAGACCCCCACAGAAAGAATGATTAACCCCTGAATGTCAACAGTACTGAGGTTGGGGAATGATGGTCTAGAGAAAAAATGGGGGGCGGTGAATTCAAGAACTGTCTGAAAGTGTATGTAAAATTTTGTGTGTAAATGCATTTCAGGGAGAGTCTGAAGCTTTTATGAGATTCATGAAGGCCAAGAAAGATTCAGAAGTCCTGCCACAGTGTGAGCAAGTGGCTCCCAGGCTTGCTGGGTTTGGCTCTGACCAAATGGGCATCTGCCCATCTGAAAAGGCAGGGCGATCAGTGTGGCTCATAGAAAAATTGAGGGAGGTACACTTGAGCTCTCCCCAGTGGGCTGTGCTTACAAGCAAACAGCTACTTACAATCTTCCTGCCAGCTCTATCTATGATAAAACCCATACCTGAATCTGTCAGGGCTTGATGCTATCGAATGATTAAATCCCCTTAACTTGCCTGGATTATTTCTTCTCAATGTAGATCTGTCCATTGTTGTTGTAAATTCATTACTGGCCCTTGGGGGCGGGCCATGAAGTGAGCACTCAATAATTGTGTGTTTTAGTGAGCAAGAGAAATGTTATCAATCAGAAAAATAAGGTCACGATTTTGTTCACATGTCACTCCATGCTACAGAGGTATTTATTTTTATAAATCAGCATATTGGTTTTCAGGTCTATTACTCAAGTTTCTATTAGCTTTGTTAATGTGAGTTGGCTTCCCTGAGTCTGATTGCATTTGGGGAATTGTCAAGTTTGAGTTTCAGAATCTGCAGGGCTGAGAGGCAGTTACAGGTATGTTGTGTGTACAGCAGGATGCTGCAGCCCTGCTGCTGCTCCATAGGGAGGCTGACCCTGTGGTCTGTATTTCCTAGGCTCCCATGCCATTTGGTTTCTGTCTGGGTTTGGCCAAGGAAATTGGAGAGGAGCAAAAAGGAAAAGCCAAAGGATTTCTCTCCATCTCTCTCAGCCTTGGACAACATCTCTGGCAGTGGTAATTAATATTCTCTCCATGGTTCATGGTGGATCCAGGTTTTGTGAGACCTAAAGCTTATACAATTGGGGAATGCTTTTAAGAAAAAAGAATACAAAATTATGAATAAAAAATTAGATCGAGGATATTAGGAGGGACCCAGGAAGGAAGGACTTTTACAAGGGATCCAGGAAGGCAAGTAAGCTTAAGGTTCAGGAGCTTCATGATAAATCTGGGACTGCCAAGCCTCCAGCCTCCAGTGGGTGACTGGCCCTGATCTTCACCTGTCCTCCCAGCTTAGATATCTCCCAGTTTCATCTGTCCTGGGTGGTCTTACCATTGCCTGCTAAATATTTCAGGTCCTCCATCATCACCTGTGGAATCAATTATTTTGATTGAATAGAGTATTTCACACTTTTCTGCTTGGACCCAAACTGGTAGTATGAGTCAGGGGTCCTCAAACTTTTTAAATAGGGTGCCAGTTCACTGTTCCTCAGACCGTTGAAGGGCCGGACTGTAGGCCCAGGGACGAGTCGGCTGCTAAGCAGGATAGGCAGTGGTGGCAAAAACACCCGGCAAGCAGGATGAATGTCCTAGGTGGGTTGCATGCGGCCCGCGGGCCGTAGTTTGAGGACCCCTGGTATGAGTTAAATAAAAACTAAAAAAATTTACGAAAAAACATTTTTTTTATTCATAACCCATCACAAGGAGACTTTTTGTCTTACGTGTGTAAATAATCAGTTAGAAACAGCTGAATATTATGAAAACTTAAGATAGCGCATTCATCACTCCTCAACCTCTTGGGATCTTCACGTACCTGCTCTGAAGGAGTGCTTAATCCAAAAATAATCAGAGAAGGACATTACGGATTGAGAGAGCAGGGGAGTGCTGACACCTTGAAGATCTATTTCTTTTTTTTTTTTTTTATTAAATCATAGCTGTGTACATTAATGCAATCATGGGTACAATGTGCTGGTTTTACATACAATTTGAAATGCTTTCATCAAACTGGCCCACATAGCCTTCACGGCATTTTCTTATTGTGTTAAGACATATTCTACATGAAGATCTATTTCTTCAAGGGTGCCCTGAGCACCTACTATGGGTCAAATTGGCTGACATAGCCCCTGAGGCACTATTGTAGCCGGTGAGGAATTGATGACCCAGCAGGGGAGGTACCGCCCCCCCCATGTCTGTCCCCACTACCTTGTGGGGAGTGTTGGATGCCATGCCAAGGGGTTGGCATAGGGGGCACTGAGGGTTTCTATCCCTGGCAGGTAATGTAGCCTGTGCTTATGAAGACAGCAGTGCGGAGGAGCCTGGCATAGAGAGAAGCAAGCGGGAAGACTGGGACGAAGCAATGGCAAAAGTCCGGGCAGGAGGCTGAGAGGTTTTGACCTGGGGCACTAAGGATGGCTGTGAGATAGAAGGGGGTGTTGGGAACCCCTGAGCTCTCCCCCTTGGATGGGGAGGTGATACGCTCACCAACCAAGACAGCAAATGCAGAAAGATGACTAGGTTTTGATGGGGCAGGTGAGAGTTTGGATTAGGACAGCTGTGTTTGTGGGCAGTGTAGGACGAGCAGGTGTGGGGTCCACTGGGCTGAGCTCCAGAAGGAGTGGGGAGTGAGAGGAGAGTGTGTGTTAGGCTAGAGTGGAAGATTCTGGATCTTTATGGGACTGAGAGATGGTGAACAGGGGACAGATGGGACATCTTCTAGGAAGAGGATTATGGAAAGAGAAGAGACCCTGGGGAGAAAGCTCCAGACAGTCCACACCTGAAGATGGAGAGATGAAAAGGGTTGTGAATTGGAGGAGAGTGGGAGGAGGACAGAGGGGCAGAGAGGGGCAGCAGAGGGTGGTCAAAGTGGAACATTGAAGTGGGACCAGGCAGGACAAGACCTCGTTGGGTGTGGAAAGCTTACTTGTGTTTGCAGAGAACAGCTCAGTGTTATGGGAAGGCAGAAAGGGCTTCTTAGATGCTCGATGGTGACTACAGGTGAGAAGCCGCAGTGGGTACGGGTTACTAGGAGCAACAATAAGCGGTAGAAAGCAGAGGCTTTGCTTGAAAGAGGGCATGAGAAGGTTCCAGAACGTTTGCTAGTGAGAGGATAAGTGTCAGGAGACAGGAGAGGGAGCACTAATCACTGGAACCAAGAGCTGCCTCCTTGTGTGTGCTCTCACCTTCCCAGAGATTGCCTAATATTCCAATAGGAATATTGGAATACTTGCCATTGCAAACCCTGATGTTACAGCCAGAGCTGGTCCCAGACAGTATATTAGCTGTGCCAATGTGGAAGCTGTGGGCCACGGGGGCACTTTTGCTGTCTGGAAGAAGTGATTTGTCCTCCTGTGAGATAGGACACAAAAGGCTGATACACAAGTACCTAACCGGTATGTGCGGCCTCCGTCCTGCCCCACAACTGCTCCCCTTGACAGAGAGAGAAATTGTCAGGTAAACGCTGGGCCTTGTAGATTCCAGTGGAAGCTGGGCACTGGGCCAGCGCAGCTTGTCAAACCAGGTTACGTGGGAATGTGCCCAGGGCGGCCGAGAACACGCTGCTCAGATCGGTGTGTACGGGCTTGTTTGACTCAGGCTGGTTTTTGCTTTCCATCAAAGACACACCTGAGCCTCCTGTATAGGTAGTAAGGCTGGGCTCGTCCCCACCACTCTTGTTTGCTTTGGTTACTGGTGCTCAGCAGAGGAAGCCTCTGTCCTGATGGATGACTCCTGATTTCTGAGAGCATTCTTGGCAAATGAAGGCTTTCCTTCCATCATAACGGCAGCCTCCACTCATGGCCTGCTCTGGCCCTGATGCTGTATCAGGAACGTTGCATGTGTCCGTGACTCACAGCAACCTGGCTGGGTTGGCATTACGATTGCCATGTTATGCAAGAGGAAGCTGAGGTTCTGGGAGGTTGGCTGGGTTGCCTAGTGCCATTGAACTAATACGTTGAAAAGCTGGGGCACTTGTTGGGTCTTTCTCTAAGACCCCCATTCCATGCTGCCTACCTCTCGCTTAGCAGGCACTAAATAGCCCCACAGTAGCCACGTTGAAGGTCACGAGGTCTCTTACCCTTCTATTGTTCCTTTAGAACAGATGTTCCACACAAACATCGCAATATAATCCCTCCTAAGTTGCCTTCGAGCCTTGGGTCTCTCTTCTACCACTCTGTCTTCATGGGGCCCCAGAGGAGCTTCCTTAAAGACAAACCTGACATTGCTTCTGTGTCTATAAGCTCTCAGTGGCTCCCCATGGCTAATGGAAGAGGAAGGCCAGGCTCCTTGCTCTGGTGCACAGGGTGGCCCTGTATGACTTGGCTCTTGCCTGCATGTCTATTTTATCTTCCATACTCCCTGACTCCAGACAACTCCCTGCTTTCTCAGGTAGGAAACTGAACAGATTCCCAAGCTCTATGCCTGGGATCCTCTGCTCAAGATATTCCTTCTGCCTCCATGTTCTTACCCACTTGTGTGCCTTCACTGAGTTGAAAATATCTATCCCAGTGAGGCAGGGAATATTATTATTCCCAGTTTTTTGAGCGGGAACTGAGGTTCAATTCAATTTTCAAGGATTTTATCACTTATGAATGAATCATTTGTTATTTTTTGCTTGTAAGATTAAGGTACAGTTCCTTAAACTGGCCACCCAATGAATGTCTCCTTCACCACAAGACAATTTCTAACACCCCCAGGAAGGGTAGACCTTCTGCTTAGTCTTTCCACTCCTCTTATCTTTGCTTCAGGGTCTGTACACCCATCTGTCTCATTTCCTACATATAAGCCATGGGGGTGGGGGTATGCTAACCCCTCTCAGTGTCCATGTACTAGTAGTGTTTGTCCCATACTAAGTGCTCAGTGCTATCTCTCTTCCTCCCAGAGGTGTTTCCCCTGCTATCTTTGTAAGGTTTTAAATTAATAAAAAATTTGTTTAAAGATTTTTTTTTTTTAATCTAGGATTTTAAGTCCACTCATGGCTGGATTTAGAATAATCTTTTAGTTCAAGCATTCTGATTACTATTTCAAACAAGGAGAGGAAAGCACATTTCATGTTGAATGAAAGATTCCAAAGCCGAGATGCTTTGAGTGGTTCCACGTTGTCATCTCTTCCCCTTTCTGGCTATTATGCAAATTGGGCAGGTGTACTGTTACTTCTTGGCCTGTCCACTATCACTGATAATCTCTGAATGGATGACCTTGTGGGATGATCCAACTTGTCAGCATGGCTCAGCTCTCAGATTCCTGCTGGACACCGTGTCTCATCTAGAGTGTCAGAGTGTCAGGCCTGGGAGGACTCCTGGACACCATCCTGTCTAGTGCTCCTTCAGTTTCTAGAGACAGCTCAGAGGAGCCCAGGTGGGACAGGTGCCTCCAGTGTACACAGAGGGTTAGAGGCAGAGCTGTCAGCAGATGCTCTCTCTACTCCCCAGCCCTCTGCCTGGTGCTGTGAGCATTCTTTCTACTTTTCCTGAATTTAGGTTTATTGTCATTCTCTTGTTGATGTCAACCCCTGATGAATTCCACAGAGCAAGCGAGCATCCCCCGTTAGGGTTTTGTCAGTTCACCTTCTGAAATACACGCAGCCTGGAATTCTTATGCGTGTCCAGCTCCCTCTTTAATAGCTCTGCCTTATCTCTGATCCTGCTGAAACGAAATGCGAACTCCTCTAGGAGTGCGGGTCAGGAAATACAAGGGTGTCAAGAGACATCGGTCTGCTCTGTGGAACTGGAAGGGGACTAACCTACACATAATCAGCTTGACCGAGGGACATTACAGAATCCTGATGCTAATTGCAGTGTAGATTCAGATGGCTGCTTCTCTCATGGCTGTGTTGGTGGCAATATCAAAGCACGTGACATTGACAAACAAAAAGGCTTTGTTTTCTCTCAGCTTCAGCAAAACCTATGTGCGTATAATATATCTTTCCAAAGAACATAACTTGAGAATTAGTCACAACAATCATTGGTCTTGATAAGACATTATTTGGAAAAGAAACTCTTGGGTTTCAAAAACGTGGCCAGGACTGGAGGGTGGAAAGAAGCCTATTGAATTAGAGTGTGGGAAAAAGGTTTACAGAGCTAGAACTTGATCCCCAGCTTCGACCTAAAGTCAAATAGTTCTGCTTATTTATTTATTTATTTTTTAGTTTTTTGTAATTCCACTAAAGGAAAAAAAAATGAAAAGATTTGATGGACTTTTGTTTTTCATTATTTTTCCATTTTACTCATTGTTATACCTCTGGTTTCCAACAGTGATGAGGGCAAGTGCCAAAGTCTCCGGCAAGGTGGTCCCCCTGGAATTTAAGTCTGACCAAAGGCTGCAGATAGGAAAACACCATCAAATTAAAGAATCCAAATTCCAAGCCTGTTGTGCACACCATGACATTATGGACATTTTCCTCAGATGTTTTAAGGTTATTACATTTTTCTGTTTCACCAAACTTAAACATTTGAACATTTTCTGGTTCACTGACAGGCCTTAAAATGGGGAAATTGGGTATCAAAAGGAGAAAAGAGGAGCGGGGAGGAATGAGGAATGGCTGCTTTTTAAGCCCTTATTGTTTATTTTATTTCATAGGATTCTCATAAAAATTCTTCTAAGAAGATTCATTTTTCAAGTGGGGAAATTGAGGCTCGCAGAGTGTGAGTTTCCTATGGTCATGTACTTAAGAGGAGGCAGGACAAAAATTAAAAACTAAATTTGATTCCAAGGCTCGTGCCTTTTCTACTTTCTACTTCCCAGTTACCTATCTGGAAAAACACAAAATGGCAGTTCTCTTTCTTTCTTTGCTAGTTGTAATACTTTCTGAGCTCAGGTTAATTTAGTTTGTTTCCTTAATGTGATGGTAATTAATTTATTCTACTAAGCTAAAAACATTGGTTAGGATCTGAGATTCTTCTCGCTCTCTCTCTCTCTCTTTTTTATTAAATCATAGCTGTGTACATTAATGCAGTCAGGGGGTACAGTGTGCTGGTTTTATATACAATTTGAAATATCTTCATCAAACTGGTTAACACAGCCTTTATGGCATTTTCTTAGTTATTGTGTTAAGACATTTATATTCTACGTTTAGAAAGATTCACATGTACCCTTGTAAGATGAACCATAGGTGTGGTCCCACCAATCACCCTCCCTCCACCCATTGCCCCCTCCTTTCCTTCTCCTCTTTCCCCATATTCTTAGGCTATAAGTAGGTTATAGCTTTCATATGAAAACTATAAATTAGTTTCCTAGTAGGGTTGAGTACATTGGATACTTTTTGTTCCATTCTTGAGATACTTTGCGAAGAAGAATATGTTCTACCTCTATCCACGTAAACACGAAGGAGGTAAAGTCTCCATCTTTCTTTAAGGCTGCATAGTATTCTGTGGTATACGTATACCACAATTTATTGATCCATTCGTGGGTTGATGGGCACTTGGGCTTCTCAGAGATCACGGGTCTTAACCCCAGTTCAACATCTAAATATACTTAAGAATCTCAGGCTAAATCATGGAAGACCTGAGATTCTTTAGTATATTTAGATGTTGAACTGGGGTCAAGACCGTGATCTCTGATGATGCTTTGTGGCACCAGGACTTTCCTAATTAAGGTCGTGGTATCAGGGGTTCTGGAACCACCATAACCAAGGTAGGCTGGTGTGGGTGGAGAAGCAGTGAACTTACGATCAGGCAAGTAGGGCTTAAACCCCATCTTTGCTGTTGACTTATTGGGTGACGTTGGGAGAATTTATCTTCTTTGGATCTAAATTTCTCCATCTAAACTATGAGAGGATTGATGTGTAGAATCTGTAAGGTCACTTCTGACTCTGACATGGTAGGATTTTTGTCACACCTGATTTAAATAGAAACTTCACGAAGGCAGGGACTTTGCTTATTGACTGCTGAATCCCCTGCCTCTGGAATGTGTGCTAGTTCATAGCATGTAGTAAACATTTACTAAGTGCATGAATGAATCTGCTTCCCTTATTGAACTCAGTATTGATCAGTCAACTATTATTTTTCAAGCACCTATTAGGTGCTAGGCACAGTGTAGGGCACCAGATATTCTTGAATCTGTTGTTAATATGGCCCAGATCACATATCAGTGAACATGACTTATTTTTTGCATTCTCTGTTAAGTACTTCTTTCCTCTTAGGTCATAAAATGGTCTTTTTAAAAATGCCAATATTGAGATTCAGTATTACTCGACACCAATTAAAGATAGCTAGGGTTCCCAGTTAGTCAATTATGTTCCCAGTGTTTATTTCCCAAGAGTTCTCCAATACTGCTCTGATCTCCATTTGGACGTGCTGTAAAAGTAACTCAAGTGGTGAGTGTCTCCAATATTACAACCTCCTCTAGGATTCAAAGCCAGGAGCAGGTGAAGGTTAGTCAAAAGAGTAACAAAAGTGAACCCCATATTGCTAAGATAACTCTCAGATTATCACTAGTTTTCAATCTTTCTTTGAGATGACAGAGAAGCAGAAAGTAAGAAATGGCTTACTCAAGACCCCACCAGGAATGATATATATATATATATATATATATATATTTTAATTTACAGTTTTTGGCTGGGGCTGAGTTTGAACCTGCCACTTCTGGCATATGGGGCCAGCACCCTACTCCTTTGAGCCACAGGCGCCGCCAGGAATGATATTTTCAAAACATAAATATAACCATGTTGCTTTCCTGCTTACATTCTTGATTATCTCTTAATTGTCCTTAGCATAAAATTTAAGCTCCCTAATATCTCTTTTTTGTAGAAAAAAGAAGGGATGGTATATGCTCTTATGCCTTGCCTGTGAATTGTAACAGTGTATGGTCCCATTTGCTTGGAGGGAACCATTGCTACTTGAATCATGGCACAACTGAGGACCAACTGTATCTCATTTATTTGCACACTTATTACTGCCTAGCTCTCCATTTGTTCTTTTATTTCATCCACTCCATACTTTTATCATCCATCCATCCCACCACTCACTTGTCCATTTACTGATTTTCTCACCCACTTATGCAACATTTATTAATGACTGACTTCTCATCTCTTCCTGTTTGAGTCCCCTCTGGTTTGTCTTTCTACCCCAATTGCATCTTTAGATTTTCTCCTAAGTTGCTTGCTCACTTGTGTGCTGAATTGAGGTTTGGGGATGGGATAGTTTCCTAATGATATCACCCAGCCCAGATCAATTCACATGCTGCAGGGTCACTAAAGAGGGGAATGGCAAGGAGCAGGAGCAGAGGAGCAGGATGCTTCGTTCGTTGAAAGGCTTTCCCAAGTCTTCACCCAGAAATTCAGTTTCTTCTCTAAACCTGGGGGCATGGACCAGAACAGAATGGGTTGTCTCTGTCTGAGATTTGTAGATATGCTGTGCCAAAGGAATTTGCTCATCAAAAAACCTTGGGAGGCTCTGCGCCTATGGCTCAAGTGGCTAAGGCGCCAGCCCC
Source organism: Galagoides demidoff (assembly GCA_963574575.1). Taxonomy (NCBI): domain Eukaryota; kingdom Metazoa; phylum Chordata; class Mammalia; order Primates; family Galagidae; genus Galagoides; species Galagoides demidoff. Next base: position 6,458 of record CAUYQV010134193.1, on the reverse strand, counting down.
ATATACCTAAGGTGGTGGGTTTGAATCCAGCCCGGGCCCGCCAAATAATAATGACGGCTGCAACCAAAAAATAGCCAGGCATTGTGGTGGGTGCCTGTGGTTCCAGCTACTTAGGAGGCAGAGGCAGGAGACTCACTTGAGCCCAGGAATTGGAGGTTGCTGTGAGCTGTGATGCCACAGCACTCTACCCAGAGGAATAGCTTGAGGCTTTGTCTCAAAAAAAAAAAAAAAAAAAAAACCAAACCTTGGGAAACATTGGGCTAATTGAAAACAATTTGATTTAATTCAAAATTTTAAAAGATGTTTGTACTACAGGGCTCCTCTGTGCTTTCAATATGGTAACATGCATCATGTTTCTCTAAGAAGAAGATACAGTGTGAGGCTCTGACAGCTGGAGGATTGGTGAACATTCGGAGCAGTTGGTATTCCTCAATTTGTACAGCCCTTAAAGTTTCCAAGGAGTGAACTAGGCAATAGACTTGGTCCTTCCAGATCTGGAACTATTAAATTTAATAAAATGCATTAGTCCTACTAAAGAATTAATGACATAATTAAATATTAAAAGCTTTTGGGGTGTAATTTGACACCTGAGAACTGGCAGAGGGGATGAGAGGGGTAGCAGGGTAGGACCTGATGATAGAGTGGAGGGGGTTACTAAGTCTTTGCTTCTCTTCTTTGCACTTAGTAGGTACTTAAAACATGCAGATTGTCTCTTAGAAATTGCAAAGGTTCGTAGTGTAGAAACATCTATTTCTGGAGTGTACATCACTTGACTACTCAATCTCCCATCTGCAAAGTGGATAAGAGGAACCCCAAATTATTTTTTCCTGCCCACATGGTTGGTAATAGTGCAATTTGCTGTCTGGTCACTCATCAGGAGCAGAAATACGGGGAACTAAAACAGTATTTGTTGATTATGCCACTGTTAATTAGGTAAAGCTTACCTTGACTCTGACCGAGTGGTGCAGGCAGGGGCATGTCATGTTAGAGATGAATGCAAATGAGAATGCATCACTTGAGCAGAGTAGAAAGCACTTAAGTTCAGACTTTTGAATTGGGACATAACTAGGATGGTTTCTGAAAGGGCAAAACCAACTCTGGTGAAGAATATGCCGGCTGAGCTGGCGCTTGTATATTTTTATCGTACCATGCCCTTCACAATCCATTTTTGGTTAACGCAATACGAATAATAAAACTAGCATTATAGTTGTCACTTCTTGACCGCCTACTAAGTGCTATGTAATCTCCTAAGAACATTACAAATAGTATATTTGCTGAAATTTTACAACAATTTTATTAGGGAGCTATTAGCCCCATTATAGATATGAAGAAAATAAGGTTTGGAGAAGTTAAATAATTTGCTTGAGATCTCACTTGATTGCATAAGGATTCAAATTCACACCTGTCTTGATTTCAAAACAGTGCTGTGCTGGTAAATGTGTAACAACCAGCTCTCTGGGGGGAAAGCACCATCATTTGTAGTGTTTGCTGATCTCTGGGATGTAAATATTATTATTGTGGTCAATTTCCAGATGCCAGTGTAACAGAGTGGGAAGAATATGCACTATTGATGTTGTGGAGCTAATGTGAGCTGGCTCCAGGTCACTGCTGCCTAACTGAGCTCCTCCCCCTTCCCCTGACCCATCTTTTCATAGTGAGGGTCACAGAGAAATTCTGCCCAGTTCCTGGGATTACGACTGAACCGGCAGGGGCACACTGTTAGCTTCAGCCCTGTTGTAAGAGTCTGAAATCTTCTCCTACTGACAATAAAATGTTGATTATGCCAGAAGCAAGCCCTGGGCCACTAGGGCTATACAATGTAGCTTCTCTGGACATTTCTTCATGATGAAGATGATGATGAACTGTAGTACTAGCAGTAGTTAAAACAGTAATTATTTGGTTGGGCACAGTGGATCATACCTATAGTCTGGCACTCTGGGAGGCTGAGGTGGGTGGATCGCTTGAGCTCAGGAGTTCAAAACCAGGCTGAGCAGGAGTGAGACCCTATCTCTACTAAATCTAGCTGGGTGTTGTGGCACATGCCTATAGTCCCAGATACTTGAGAGGCTGAGGCAAGAGGAACTTTTGAGCCCAAGAATTGAGGTTGCTATAAGCTATGATGCCATGGCACTCTACCCAGGGTGACAGAGTGAGACTCTGTCTAAAAAAAAAATTATTATTTTTCAGAATGTAATATGTGCCAGTTATTGTTCTAAGCACCCAGAGAAGTGACTGAATGGGGTGATTATGCAATGGGCTCTATAGTGAGACTGCCTGAGTTTAAATCTCTCTCCATCTGTGCTTGTTAGCTATGGTATTTGGGGCAAGTGACAGTTAATAGTACCTGCCTAATAGAGTTGGTGCTATCCTCTACTGAGAACAGAGGATTATGGAGATCAGGAATGTAACATGATGGTAACCACATGCTCAACAAATGAAAGTTTCTAGTGTGTTCCCTATCTCATATAATCCTCCTTCAAACCTTCTACAAAGGTATTATTATTATATTCACTTCAGCAATGAGAAAACTGAGGAATGAGAGGTTTATGGAAAAAGGCCCAAAGACTACATCTTCAAAGTGGCTGGGAAAGGACTGGATCTCCCATCCGTGTAATTATAAAACTTGTACTTTTATCTTTTAGGCCATATTAAATATAAGAACAATGAAGTAGGAATTTTGCTTTATGGCCAAATGTTCATCCACAGAAGTCAAAATGGAGAATTAATACTAGTTGAAACGTTTTTACTTCTTCAGAGAGCCCTTTAATGTTTGTTTTAGCAAAGATGCCTCTTCTAAGTTGTACAGTGTGGGTGGAGTGGGAGGCTTGTTGATGTGGTCCAAGACAGACAGTCCTGTCCAGCCCAGGATGAACTCTGCACCCGGAGCTCACAGCAAAGCACCAGATCTTCACATAGACAGTTCATTTCCCATTTGTAAGGCATTTGACAGCCGCTCTCTTCCCTTTGCAAACAGGTGGTGGAGTTCACAGCAGAGCGCACAGGCTGGGACGGAGGGCTAGGCCTGGGTATTGGACCAACCCAACCCACCCTTCTCTCATTGATCAGTTGCAAGAGTGAATGTGTGAGCTACGGAGAGGCCGTCGAGGCTCTGCTAATGGGACTTGCTGGAAACACACATTTTTGTGCTTTTTGGCATTGTGAAGAGTTCTTTTCCTTGGCTTTATACAGTGCATTCTGGAATTATTTCAATATGGAGTGAATGTGGAGAAGTTTAGGCTTTACATAAATAAGAAAAACTTGGATTCTCCTTGGAGAACAGATGGAATGACAGCTTTCTATTAGCTCAGGTCCACCGTGCAGACCACTTAGTGGAACAGCATGACAGTTAAGTGTTGTGTTGTAGAAATCTGCTCCCAGGTAAATATACACTGTCTGCTTTGTTAGGTGGCTACAAAGTTCAGCCCCAGGGTCTGTCACCCATGAGACCTCCACAAATGATGCTCCATCTTCCATGGCATGGTATTATATACATCCTTTACTAGCTAGATCTTCACAGATAGGTCTCTCATAACCTTCACATGCTATCTCATCATTTAAAAAAAGTCAAATTTGCTATTGCACCTAGGTAGAGATTGGGACCTAGAGCTAGGTAAGAGATAGCTCCAACTTATGAGCTCATGGCCTAGTGAGGGAGACTCGATTGTATTATAGAAGTGATGAGTGGCACAATCAAGTTCTATACATACGTGCATTAGGAATATAGCAACTAACTGAGCCTGGAGTTGAGGACGAGAGAGTTGGAACCTCAAGACAGAAGTAAGTCATAGTATCTGCATTTGTGTCTCAGCCAGCAAGCACTCCACTTCCTTGAGGGTGCAGATTATGATACTTTCATTTTTGGAGTCCTACCCTCGTGCTAGTACTTAGTAGGTGCTCCATAGATGCAAATTGAAAGAATTAATTAATTAATAGCGGCATGGCAGGTTTGGCAGTCGCTTCTGACCACGGTTTAACTGGTGCTATAATCAAAAGAGCTTAGCACAGGAGGCAGCAAACTGTTGACAAAATCCATCTGTTTTTGTAAATAAAAATTTATTGGAACACAGCCACCTCCATTTGTTTGCATATTGTCAATGGCTGCTTTCAGGCAGCAATGGCAGAGTTGAATTGTTGTGATAGAAACCGTATGGCCTACACAGCCTAAAATATTTACTCTTCGTCCCTTTATCAAGAATGTTTGCTGACCCTCTGTTCAGCGAGTCAGACCGGCTCTGACACTTGTTGAGAAATCAGAGCCAAGGTGCTTAAGTTTTTAGAGACCCAGTTTTCCTAATTCTAAGTGGGGGTAATCCCAATATCATGCTGCAGATCAAATGATCTGTTATCGCATATTTAGACGTAGCTTTTAAATCATAAAAATCCTTAAATCATGCACTATAATTATGTAAAACTACCAAGTTTTGTAATTTCCCCAAGAAAGTATTTCAACCATCCTTTACTATCAATTGACTGGGAAAAAGAGAGACTAACTTCATTTATCCTTGGCATCTAGGACCTATAACATAACAGATAATCTGCTACCCAGGATAGATCTGACATGGCCTTATTGGCAATATACTCTTTACACTAGATAATCAATATTGATGATTTACTCAAGTTAAAGGCTTCAGTCTTAGAGAATCCAGGGTCTACTGAAGACTGAAGGATTTGGAATGAATTTCTGTTGAAGAAGTCTTCATTTCAGGTATTTGTTTCCTACTGTATAGTAATGTAATAACCAGGTCATCACGCTTTGTAACCTGCAAAAGGAATCTTCTGGACCATGAAACAGAGGTATCCAAATGATAATATGCATTCAAATCACCTGGGACCCTGTTAAAGTGAAATTGGGACTGTGCAGGTCCAGGCTCAGGTGCGAATGTTTGCATTTCCAGCAAGCTCCTGGGTGCTTTCCCACACTTAGAGAAGCCACCTGTAAAGAATCTTGAGACAGACCGGGATGAAAAAAAGAAAAAGTGTGAAGACATTTTGGGAAAATGAGTAAAACTACGGGGCTCTAAGGGAGAACCTCACTTCAGTCAAAGTAATAGGCCAAAGATATTTTAAAAGTCTCAATATGTGCCCTACATTTATATTGGCTCAGGATGCTCAAAATATTGTCTTGGGTAAAATTCTAAGGTTACTTCTGGGCTGAGATAAAGAGTTACAGGGATTGATTAACAATGTCTGCCTGACACGGGAGAGGGGATGGGGTGTGAGTGTGGCGTATCTGTATTCTGTTACAGGCTTCAGGTGATAGCACATTTGGACATCCAAGAGTTCCCTATTTTTCTTTTTGCCCTGCTTCACACCAGGATGGGAGCTCTACCATAATAATTGTCTCTGATGATTGGCTATGTGACACAGAGGTCTTGGCAAAATTACTCACGTCATATGGTGTGTAAGGTACTCTGCTTGTGGTACTTTTTAGAAACAGGTCATATTCATTTTGGGGCTAGAATCAGCTTTTTCTCTATGCATTGCCTATGGGATATTCCAGTTCCTGGAGAATAAAGAGTGCCTGACATTGGGCACCAGCACAGGAATGCCCAGTATTGGTTAGATGGGAGTCAGGGGAGGTGTTATTTATGGCAAAAGCGCTTCATCCTAACGTAGGCGTTTCTACTGATAAACCACTAACCCATGTGCTATTGTCATCTCACCTTCTTCTAGAAGGTTCTCTTGTCACCTCTGTTTATGGGGAATTTGATTCAAGCAAAAGAATAGACTTATGCCCTATTCCATTTGAAAAGGAAAACCTATAAGCATTTTTGGAAGTAAATCAACAGTATACAACAGAATTCTCAAAGACACAGGTACTGCTACATGTATTTTCTTAGGGAGAATGGTCTAGCTAAAGAGGTAGCATCTTTTCAAATATTCTTATCAGTTATCAGAGTACAGTGAGACTTAGAGCAGAATCCCAAGTTTTCTTGAAGATTGTTTTTTAAATTGCTGTCTGCTATTTCACAGGGCATATGGTTACATTTCTTTACTCTTTATTATTATATGGCTGTTGAGGTTAAGGCCAACCTTTGTGATGACTAAGACAACCGTAGAAATGAAACACAAAAATTTTAGGGAGTTTTCCAGCCTAATTTTCTCCTTTCTCCCTTCTTTGCTCTTGTTCTGTATTTTGCTGTCTCTCTCCCATAACCATCTCAGGCCCGGCAAATAGCCACTAAGAATCTGCAATGTCTCAATCGGCTAAGGCGCCAGCCACGTACACCTAAGGTGGCGGGTTCGAATCCCCAGCCCAGGCCCGCCAAACAACAATGATGGCTGCAACGAAAAAATGGCCGGGCGTTGTGGCGGGCGCCTGTGGTCCCAGCTACTTGGGAGGCAGAGGCAGGAGACTCGCTTGAGCCCAGGAGTTGGAGGTTGCGATGAGCTGTGATGCCATAGCACTCTACCCAGGGGGATAGCCTGAGGTTCCGTCTCAAAAAAAAAAAAAAAAA
>CAUYQV010134188.1:0-24459 GCA_963574575.1 Galagoides demidoff | reverse complement strand
CAGGAAATAATACCCTGTATGTTTTTTAAAAATCAAGAGTCATGGCTCAGCGCCTGTGGCTCAATCGGCTAAGGCGCCAGCCACATACACCTAAGGTGGCGGGTTTGAATCCCCAGCCCGGGCCCGCCAAACAACAATGATGGCTGCAACCAAAAAACAGCCGGGCGTTGTGGCGGGCGCCTGTGGTCCCAGCTACTTGGGAGGCAGAGGCAGGAGACTCGCTTGAGCCCAGGAGTTGGAGGTTGCTGTGAGCTGTGATGCCATGGCACTCTACCCAGGGAGATAGCTTGAGGCTCCACCTCAAAAAAAAAAAAAAAAAAAAAGAGAGAATAAAAGTTTAAAAAAAAAAATCAAGAGTCACCTTTCTAGCCTCTATTCTGTTGTTTCAACTATAGCAGTCCTATGATTCAGTGGGTATAAGATTTCTGTAAGTACCTCATGTCACCTACTTCATCATTGTTGGTGAAGTAAAAAAGTGTAGTATAACTCTCAGGGTGTTTCAGGTGTTCACTATTAGAAGAACATAGAAATAGTTTCCAGAGTATATTAGTGAACTTTAGAGTTAGATACGCATCTACCGACTTTGTGTTTTAGTGATTAATGTTATTGTTTAAGTTGCTTGGACTTTATAAAACATTGGGGAACTAATATAATAAATTAAATTGAAAAATTTATTGCTAGTATAAGTCTTGGCTTATTTTACACTGAAGTAGAATTTGCATTGTTTACATAAATAGCAGGTATCAGTATTTAAAGGAATTTAATAGTGACCTGTTCAAATATAGCAGTCATTTTGGGAGTAAACTTTTATTGGGGCTCTCTGTAGAATTGATAACTATTAATTTCATAATTCATTTAAACATTTTTATTTTTAACATTTCCCATTTACCTCCTCTCTTCCTTTTTCTTTCTCTGTCTCTGTCTCTTTCTTCCTTTTTATTTATTTCATTTATTTTTTTGAGACAGTCTCACTATGTTGCCATGGATAAAGTGCTATGTTGTCAGACCTCACAGCAACCTCAAACTCTTGGGCTTAAGCAATTCTCTTGCCTCAGCCTCCCAAATAGCTGGGATGACAGGCGCCCGCCACAATGCCTGGCTATTTTTTTGGTTGCAGATGTCATTGTTGTTTAGCTGCGCTCGAACCTGCCAGTTCTGGTGTATGTGGCTGGTGCTGTACTCACTGAGCTACAGGTACTGAGCTCCTTTTCTTATTTTTTGAGATAGTCATGCTCTTTCATCTAGGACTTGGCCTACCTCACAGCAATTTCAAACTCCTGCGCTCAAGTCATCTTGCTGCCTTAGCCTGCTGATTAGCTGAACTAAAGGCACATGCCACCACTCAAGCTGATTTTTTCTATTTTTAGTAGAGATGGGTTTCGCTTTGCTCAGGCTGGTCTTGAACTCTTGCGCTTAAGGGATCCTCCCACAGTGGTAGGACTACCTGTGTCAGCCACTTACAGGGCCAATATTGTCAACTTTTTAAACATTAACTGGGAGGCTTCTCTAACCTTAAGATTTTTGTATTTCACAAAATATACTAACATTTCTGAATGTTAATTTTCTTCATCTTTAAGTAAATTTGGCATTAGCAATATATAAATTAGTATAATTCCTGAAATGCTATTTTCTGTTTTCTCTAATTGTCATATCTTTTTTTTTTTTTGAGACAGAGCCCCACTATGTCGCCCTCAGTAGATTGCTGTGTTGTCATAGTTCATAGCAACCTCAAACTCTTGGGCTTAAGCGATTCTCTGGGCTGAAGTGATTTTTCTTGCCTCAGCCTCCCAAGCAGCTGGGACTACAGGTGCCTGCCACAACGCCCAGCTGTTTTTTGGTTGTAGTTGTTGTTTGGCAGACCCGGGCTGGGTTTGAACCTGCTAGCTCCTATGCATGTGGCTGGTGTCCTAGCTGCTGATGTATAGGTGCCAAGCCTAATTGTCTGTCATGTCCTTTAAAGGTATCTACTCTCTCTCTTTTCCTTTTTTTTAGAGACAGAGTCTTATTTTATCTCCCTCAAGAGTGCTGTGGCGTCAAAGCTCACAGCAACCTCCAACTCCTAGGCTTAGGCTAGGCGATTCTCTTGCCTCGGCCTCCGGAGTAGCTGGGACTCCAGGCACCCGCCACAACACCCAACTATTTTTTTGTTGCGGTTTAGCTGGGGCTAGGTTTGAACCTGCCATCCTTCCGTATATGAGGTCGGGGCCCTACCCACTGAGCCACAGGCGCTGCCCTAAAGGTATCGTCCCTTCTTAATAGCTATAGCTATTTTTGTCCAACTTCCTATATGTATTTGTTTACTTGGGACATACATTGTACATCTGCTTCATATGAAGTACTATTAGGTATTAAGAGTATATAAGTACACCTTTACATCAAAGTACCATAATTGGGGAGATTCAACATGTATGTATCTGCATTAATACAGGTACATATAACGAGAGCTTCATGGTTTAAAAGAACAGAATGATGACCAAATTGAACTCTTTAGGCAAGTGTTATCTACACAAATGGAAAGAAATAGTGTATTTTAAAGAAAGGGTGGGTTTGGCTGCATGAACAGCTTGCCAAAATTAGACTTCTGCAGTTTTTCCAATCTAGCATTTCTGTTACCTGTTTTTCGGTTCTCATCCATGGGATATGTTAATTTTTCTTCACTCTATTTATAAAGTAATGGTATTTTCAGTTTGGGCCTTTTGTCAAAAGTTCTTTGCCAAGAACATTTGATAATTATTGACTGAGGTGTCTCTTGTGATGTGTTATATGCATTAGTGTATCCTGTATTAGTGGGTCAAAGAAAATGAAATTTTAAGGAGCAAAACATATACACAGATAATGAAGTAAAAAAAATATGATTTTAAAAAATATAGTTTAATAACAAAGGAAAAGAACATTAACATTTATATAAATTTAGATTATGTTGTATAAATTTGCTACATTGCCCTGGTTCTTGTTTAGGTTTAGGCTAGAAATATTTGTCTGTTTGGTATTTTTTTTAATGCGTTGTTTGCTGTCCCTCCCCAAATCACATGGCTTTTTCTCACTATTTGCCCCCCATCCTTTAAACTGTTAGGCATCAGAATATGTCTTTGTTGCATTCTTATTGCCTGGTTTACAGGTATTAAATGTGTAATTCAGCAGTTAGTGGATTGTGGTTTTTTTTTTTTTTTGAGACAGAGCCTCAAGCTGTCCCCCTGGGTAGAATGCCGTGGCATCACAGCTCACAGCAACCTCCAACTCCTGGGCTCAAGCGAGTCTCCTGCCTCCGCCTCCCAAGTAGCTGGGACCACAGGCGCCCGCCACAACGCCCGGCCATTTTTTGGTTGTAGCCATCGTTGTTTGGCGGGCCTGGGCTGGGGAATCGAACCTGCCACCTTAGGTGTATGTGGCTGGCGCCTTAGCCAATTGAGCCACAGGCGCCGAGCCAGTTAGTGGATTGTTTACTGAATTTGTGTCCTCCAGTTTAACTCATTCCTCTATTTTGAGAACATTAAGATTTTCAAAATGTTTTGTTCTGGTATTTGTATAGCATTTGTAGTATCTAAGGTTAAGTTATTATAGGCTAAAGATGGTAAATACTTTTGACTTAAGGAAGTTGAAGGGGAAATTTTGATATGTGGAATAATTTCCAAATAAGTAAGGGTTGTAAAATTCACTGAAATCTTAAAGGTATTCTAGGATTGCCAGTGGTGTTGAATCTATCTTAGCTGCACATCAGAGTCATGATGCATGTCAGCCCTACTCACTTTTTAAAAATGGCACTTAGAAAATTCAAATGTTAAAGAAAAGGGCAAAAGCCTCCTTTGTTTCTCTCTGGGAGAAGAGTAAAATGTACTTATTATTTAAATCAAAGTTACGTTTTAATCTGTTAATGTATGTGGTAAACTTGTGGACATCGAAGAGAGAAGTGGTGGATTTATGAACTAAAATAGTTTGAAATGATAAGATCATAATTGGAAGTTTGGGACATATTTAGAATTTTAGATAATTGAAAGTAGTTAGGCCAAGGTGTGGTGGCTCATTCCTGTAATCCTAGGATTTTGGGAGGTGAAAGCATGAGGATCATTTGAAGTCAGGAGTTGAAGACTGGCCTGAGCAAGAGTGAAACCCCTTGCCCCCCCATCTCTACAAAAAAAAAAAAAAGTTAGGTGTGGGGGTATGCACTGGTAGTAACCTGCTACCTAGGAGGCTGACTAGAAGGATCACTTGAACCCAAGAGTTTCAGGTTGCACTGAGCAGTGAGGTAGCCACTGCTCTAATCAGGGTGATAGAGAACAAGCCTGGCTCAGAAAAAAAAAAAAAGGTAGTTGGTCCATTACGAGGTCTTAGTTGTGGCTCGACTCCTGTTGCACAGTGGCTATGGCACCAGCCACATACACCGAGGCTGGTGGGTTCGAACCCAGCCTGGGTCAGCTAAAACAGCAGTGACCCCTGCAACAAAAAATAGGTGGGCATTGTGGTGGGTGCCTGTAGTCCCAGCTACTTGGGAAACTGAGGCAGGAGAATCACTTAAGCCCAAGAGTTTGAGGTTGCTGTGAGCACTAAAGCCATGGCAATCTACTGAGGGTGACATAGTGAGGCTCTGTCTCAAAAAAAAAAAAAAGTCTTAGTTGTACAGGTGCATGTCAGGTTTTTTTTCTTTTTTTAAGTTCAGATTTCACTGGTGTATATAGGTGCATGTCTTAATTTAGGAAGTTGACTTAGTATTCTCCTTTGTGAGACACATGTACATTTATTACCAGTTATTTTACCTCTTTGAATTTTTGGTTTATACTAGAAGGTTTTGGGAGTTAGAGTTAATGCATACAGACCCTGTGCTTCTCTGTGTTGAATACAAATAGCGTGTATGTTGCCAACCTTTTTAATGAAATACCTGCATTTCACTAAATAACCATATACTAGTCTCATTTTTCTCAAGTATCTGCAATAGTTCCTAACTGGTGTAAAGATTAGTTTTGTATGTCCTTTACAGTTTTATTTACCATGGAGTCTGATACTTTTTTTTGAGACAGAATCTTACTCTGTTGCTCAGTTTAGAGTGCAACAGCATCAGCCTAGTTCACAGCAACCTCAAACTCCTGCGTTCAGGTGATCCTTTTGCGTCAGCTTCCTGTGTAGCTGGGAAGGGACTACAGGTGCCCACCACAATGTGCGACTAATTTTTCTATTAGACGGTATCGTTCTTGCTCATGCTGCTCTCAAACTGAGGTCAAGAGATCCTCCTGCTTTGGCCTTTTAGAAGGCTAGGATTATAGGTATGGGCCACTATGTTCAGCCAAGTCAGATAATATTAAAAACAGTGCTAATTTGGTCACTCCTTAAAATTTCCCATTGTACTGAATGTCAGTTATTTAATGGGTTACCTTTGACATTGGCCTTTTATAATTTTTTGCATTTGCTTTTTTAAGCTTTGTAAGGTGTAATTGACACATGTAATTACTTGAATATGTTAAAGTGTACAATTTGCTAAGTTCTCTTTTTCGTATGCATCCATGAAACTATTACTTTACCTTAAAGATCTGCCTCTTTGTGATTACTTCTCCTTAACTGCTTCCATGTGCTTGCTATCACTCATTTGATTACCTGAGTAAGAGTGGAACAGGTGGATTATTATTATTACCTTTTTTTTTTTTTTTTGAGACATTTTCATTATGTTGCCTTTGGTAGAGTACTGTGGTGTCAAAGCTCACAGCAACCTCAAACTCTTGGGCTTAAGCGATTCTCTGGGCTTAAGCATTCTTCTTGCCTCAGCCTCCCAAGTAGCTGGGACTCTAGGTACCCACCACAGTGCTGGCTATTTTTTTTTTGGTGGTTGTTGTTGCAGTTGTCATTGTTTTAGCTGGCCTGGGCTGGGTTCAAACCTGCCAGTCTCAGTGTGTGGCTGGCACCTTACCCACTGAGCTACGGGCACCACCGGGTATAGGTTGATTAAATATATGTTCTGATCTTTACTCATCTTCCCAACTGTTTTCCAATAATGTTTGTATCATTTTACTATCTCATAAGGAGCATATCGGTGTGTTTCACATCCTGGCCTACACTTGGTATGGTCTGTGTATTTAATTCTACTCTTAGTATATAGTATCTCATTTTGCTTTTAATTTCTGTTTCCCAAAGGAATAATGCTGTTCTGCATCCTTTCACATCACTGCTACATATTCTTTGCCGTGCCAGTATGTCTTGGTGAAGGATCTATTCAGCTGTTTTCCCCCAGTTTCTGGAGTTTCCTTACTGAGACCTAAGGGTTCTTTGGGTTCTAGATATAATTATTGTGTCAAATACAGAGTGTCCATAAAGTTCCTGTGTGCAATTTAAAATAGGTTTACATTGTAAATTGCACATGAATTTTATGGGCACCCTGTATATGTTTTAATAGTATTTTGTCTATGTGGCTTTTAAAATTTATTTATATTTTTATTTATTTATTCTTTCATTCAGACAGTATCACCTTGCTTCCCTCAGTAGAGTGCTGCAACCTCAAACTCTTGGGCTTAAGTGAGCAGTTCTCTCACCTCAGCCTCCTGCATAGCTGGGACAACAGGTGCCCGCCACCACGCCTGGCTGTTTTTAAAGACAGGAGTCTTATTCTGGCTCAGGCTGGTCCTGGAATCTGTGAGCTCAGGCATTCCACCTGCCTTGGACTTCCAGAGTGCTGGGATTACCACACTTGGCCTCTATTTTTTTTTTTTTTTTTAAAGAGTTAGGATCTTCCTCTGATGCTCATGCAAGGGTAGAAGATCATAGCTCAGCTGCTTTTTCATTTTTGTAATGGTGGCTTTTTTAACATAGAACTTTGAAATATTGATTCCAGTTTATTGATTTTTTTTTTCCTTATGTAATTTGTGCTTTTTGTGTTGTATTTAAGCAATCTTTGCCATTCAGAAAGGTCACTAACATTTTCTACTCTTCTAGAACTTTTATAGTTTAAGCTCTTGCAAAGAAACTATGATTTCATTTATTTAATTTTTGTATATGATGTGAATTGTCAAGGTATACTTTTTCCCTTTAAATTTATCTGATGTTTTAACACCATTTATTGGAAAGATTATTATTCTCCATTTAATTTCTTCCTACATGTTTTTTTGTATCAGTTAACCAAATATTGTTTGCCCTGTTTCTTTATTCCATCACCGTCTAACTCAATAAATGCCATACCATCTTAATTATTGGCCTGTCTTGAAATCAGTGTTCTCTTCAAAACTTTGCTTTTGCATAAAAATTTTAAAATCACCTGGAAAATCATAACAAATTGCTGAAATTTTGATTGAGATTGCATTGGATCTATGGATCTTTTGAAGAGAATTGACACCTTAATAAAACTACCTTTTCTTTTCTTTCTTTCTTTTTCTGTTTAAGACAGAGTCTTACTCTGTTACCCAGGCTAGAGTCCCGTGGCCTCAGCATAGCTCATAGCAACCTTAAACTCCTTGGCTCAAGTGATCTTCCTTTTTCTGCCTCCTAAATAGGTAGGACTGTAGGGGTGCACCATCGTGCTTGGCTGGCTTTTCTGCTTTTAGTTGAGACCAGGCTCTGCTTTTGCTCATATTGGTCTTGAATTTCTGAGCTTGGGATCCTCCTTCCTCAGCCTCCCCGAGTCCTAAGATTATAGGAACGTGCCACCTGTTTGCTTTTAGGTTTTTAGCTGTAGCAGTTATTTAAATCTGTGATATCTTGGGTCAGATTTTTAAACAATTCCTGTTTTGCATACTGTTATAAGTGATATTTTTATGCAGATTTCGGATTATTTGTTGCTAGTGTATAGCATTGCCATTGTTCATTTACCCACTGAACATGCTGTTTAGCTATTCCAAGCTCTCAGTTCAAACTCAACTTTCCTACCCATTATTAGAAATCATCTCACTTCTGCAAATACTCTTGGAACTTAATATTTGTGCTACTAGCTTAGGGTGTGCTATCCCCATCTCCCTAGGATATTTAGTCTTTTCATAGCTCCTTGAGTGTTTAATTTCAGCAGAAACCCTATTTCCTAATTTCCTTAAGCCACTTACAGGAGTAGATGATCTAAAAGTCTCTTGACAGGTTTAAAACAAACTTGATTTTTTTGGTATTCTGTTGGAAAAAATACTGGATCTTTAACAAAATTATTTTTGTTGTCATAATTACTTAATGTATGCAACAATATTTACCATTTTGAGCTTTTATAAATGTATAATTTAGTGACTGTAAGTACATTTTTAAAGTACATTGATAACATTATGAGTTACTGTTCATCTCCAGAATTTTTTTCTTTTTTATTTTTATTTTTATTTTTTTATTTTTTTATTTTTTATTTTTTTGAGACGGAGCCTCAAGCTATCCCCCTGGGTAGAGTGCCATGGCATCACAGCTCATAGCAACCTCCAACTCCTGAGCTCCAGCGAGTCTCTGCCTCCACCTCCCAAGTAGCTGGGACCACAGGCGCCCGCCACAACGCCCGGCCATTTTTTGGTTGCAGCCATCATTGTTGTTTGGCGGGCCCGGGCTGGGGATTCGAACCCACCACCCTAGGTGTACATGGCTGGCGCCTTAGCCGATTGAGCCACAGGCGCCGAGCCTACACTGTACATTTTTCACAAATCCGCACCTTCCCCTCTCCAAACCCAGTAGAACTATTGTCCTTTTTTGATCTAATCATTTCTTTTTTTTTTTTTTTTTTGAGACAGAGCCTCAAGCTATCTCCCTGGGTAGAGTGCCGTAGCATCACAGCTCATAGCAACCTCCAACTCCTGGGCTCAAGCCAGTCTCCTGCCTCAGCCTCCCAAGTAGCTGGGACCACAGGCGCCAGTCACAACGCCTGGCTATTTTTTTTTTTTGGTTGCAGCCATCATTGTTTTGGCAGGCTCGGGCTGAATTCAAACCCACCACCTTAGGTATATGTGGCTGGCGCCTTAGCCACTTGAGCCACAGGCATGAGCCGATCAAATCATTTCTTACACCATTGCAATAGACACCTCCCCTTCTCCCCTTCCTCTCTTTACTGTTTGCAGGATGATCTCTCTTTTGTTGTCTTCTGTTTTGTGCTATATTTTATTGTTAAGTAAGGCAAATTTATATTGTTCTTACTTATTAAGAAAGGTACATTTATAAATTAATTCTTTTATGCTGAATCACTAAAACTGGTTGGACTGATTTTCACCAAACTTGGGATGTTTGTTTCAGGTGGTCTGACTTAAAATGTAGTCCATATGGCAACCCTAAAATTAACTTTGGATGACCCTAAGGAGACCCTTAAAAAAGGAGACAGGTAAGTATCCCCAGGAGCAAATGAAACTTACAAGCAGCCAGAAGAGCTTGGAGAAGTGCCCTACTCAGTGAGACATCACAAACCTCAGATGGTTCATGATCTTTTCAGGCCAGAAGTTACAAGAATCCACCTTCAAAATTGTAGGACTTTTCCATAGAGTTGCTTTTCACACTTTATACTGACTATAACTCGGTATGCATGTTTCAGGGAATATAACTGTCTAAAGAAGGATCCCATGACCAATGCTTGGAAAGCCAGTTAGCTAAAAATAAAAATCTGGCTTTAAGAACTATATATATATACTTACCTGGCAGGGGAGATACCATGATCATGAAGGTGGTTTTCCCAGGGCGAGGCTCACCCATTGCACTCCGGCTGTGCTGACCCCTGCGATTTCCCCAAATGTGGGAAAGTCGACTGCATAATTTGTGGTAGTGGGGGACTGCGTTCGCGCTTTCCCCTGTAAAAAAAAAAAAAGAAAAAGAAAAGAACTATATATATGTGTGTGTGTGTGTGTGTGTATGTGTATATATATACTTTTCTTTTCTTTTTTTTTTTTTTTTGAGACAGAGTCTCAAGCTGTTGCCCTGGGTAAAGTGCTGTGATGTCATAGCTCACAGCAAACTCCAACTCAGGCTCAAGCAATCCTTTCCTCAGTTTTTTCTATTTTTAGTAGACACAGGGTCTCACTTTTGCTCAGGCTGGTCTTAAACTTGTAAACTCAATCAATCCACCCACCTCATCCGCCCAGGTGCTAGAACAATATTATAAAATAACCATTTAAGAGTGGCACCTATAGCTCAATGGGTAGGGTTCTGGCCGTGTACACTGAGGCCAGCAGGTTCAAACCCAGCCCAGGCCTGCTAAAACAACAACTGCAACAACAACAACAAAATAGCCCCGCCTTGTGGCAGGCGCCTACAGTCCCAGCTACTTGGGAGGCTGAGGCAAGAGAATCGCTTAAGCCCAAGAGTTGGAAGTTGCTGTGAGGTGTCACACCTTGGCACTCTACCCAGGGCGATAGCTAGAGACTCTGTTTCAAAAAATAAATAAATAAATAAATAAATAAATAAACCATTTGGTCTGGCTAGGTGGCTCACATTGTAATCCTAGCACTGTGGGATGCAGAAGCAGTTGGATTGCTTGAGTTCAGGAGTTTGAGACCAGTCTGAGCAAGAGGGAGACCCTGTCTCTACTAAAAATAGAAAAACTAGCAAGAGACAAGAGGATCACTGGATGGGGTGATCCAAGCTTGAGGTTGCTCTGAGCTATGATGCTAAAGCACTCTACTCAGGGCACCAGCGTGAGACTCTGTCTCAAAAATAAATAAATGAATAAAAAATAAACAAATAAGTAAAATAACTATTTAAGATCCAAATAAATAAAGATATATAGTACTGGGCAGTGCCTTTGGCTCAAAGGAGTAGGGTGCTGACCCCATATACCCATATACTGGAGGTGGCAGGTTCAAACCTGGCCCTGGCAGGAAAAAAAAAAAAAATATATATATATATATATATATATATCCAACAATTATTTAAATACTGGATATTAGGCTGGTCCCAGTGGCTCATGCCTGTAATCCTAGCACTCTGAAAGGGTGAAGTGGGAAGATCCCTTGAACTCAGGAGTTTGAGACCAGCCTGAGCAAGAGGAGACCCTGTCTCTCAGGTGTGGTGGAGTACATCTGTAGTCCCAGCTACTGAGAAGGCCAAGGCAGAAGGATTGCTTGAACCCTAGAGTTTGAGGTTGCTGTGAGCTAGGCTGACACCAGGGTCATCTAACTTGTCTCAAAAAACAAGCAAAGAGGGCAGCGCCTGTGGCTCAAAGAAGTAGGGCACCGGCCCCATATGGAAGACGTGTCAGGTTCAAACCCAACCCTGACCAAAAACTGCAAAAAAAAAAAAAAAAAAAAAAACAATCAAACACACGACTACTGGATATTCATCCCAAATTTTTATTTATCCTTTTTTTTTAAGAGAACTTTTAGAAAGAAAAAGTGTTTTTTTGTTTTTTTGTTTTTTGAGACAGAGCCTCAAGCTGTCCCCCTGGGTAGAGTGCCATGGCATCACAGCTCATAGCAACCTCCAACTCCTGGGCTCAAGCGAGTCTCCTGCCTCCGCCTCCCAAGTAGCTGGGACTACAGGCACTCACCACAACGCCCGGCTATTTTTTGGTTGCAGCCGTCATTGTTGTTTGGCAGGTCCAGGCTGGATTTGAACTCACCTGGTGTATGTGGCTGGCGCCTTAGCTACTTGAGCCACAGGTGCTGAGCCAATTGGTAGAATTTTTATTTTATTTTTGCAGTTTTTGGCCAAAGCTGGGTTTGAATCTGCCACCTCTGGCATATGGGACCAGCACCCTACTCCTTTGAGCCACAGGTGCCATCCCAAGAAAAAGTGTTTTGCTTCTGTCCTGCCAGTGTGCCTACTGACCTTGTTAGAATAGTGTGTCCTTGAAATGTTTTATGTAGTACTCTCAAAACAAGAGTTACTGAAAAAACTGCCACTTGCAGTTTTTTGTTTGATACATTGTTTGTAAGGAAGTCATAGCGTCTAAAACAAATTAGCTTCATGCCATGAAAAAGACACATATGCAGATGTCCAAAAAGGCAGCAAGCTAATGTTTTTTCTTCTATAATAAACTGCCGAAAGCACTTTTTATTTGCATAATCTCAAGAAGTTAATATACAGATATATTACTTTTTATGTAGACTAGTATATATTATATATTATTATAGCATATTCATTTGTATTATTTTATAATAGCATACAAACTTTTAAATAAGTTATTGCAAAAATCATCAGGTTCCCACTACCTTAAAAATAAAATCCAATATCCCAAGCATGGCTTACAAAGTTCTTCACAGCCTGTCCTCAAATTACTTTATCATTTCTGGGAAGTCGAGGCAAGTGTATTTATTGCTTGAGCTCAGGAGTTCCAGACCAGCTTGAGCAAGAGCAAAACCCTGTCTCCATTAAAAATAGAAAAACAAGCTGGGCATTGTGGCAGATACCTGTAGTTCCAGCTACTTAGGAGGAGTTTGAGGTTGTTGTGAGCTGTGATGTCACGGCACCCAACACAGGGAAACAGAGTGACACTCTGTCTCAAAAAAAAAAAAATTACTTTATCATTTCTCTATCATGCTGTGTTTCCCCGAAAATAAGACACTGTCTTATGTTTATTTTTTTCTCAAGAAGACACACTAAGGCTTATTTTCAGGGGATGTCTTCCTATCTGCATTGAAATACATGGTGTGGCTATGCAGATACGCTGCATAGCCATGCCCATCACTAGGTCTTATTATGGGGTAGGGCTTATATTTAACAAATGCATAGAAATCCTGCTAGGGCTTATTTTCGGAGAAACACAGTACTTACCAAACTCTGAAGTCATCCTTATTTCATGCCTCCAGTCTGCCTGGAATGTTCCTTCTCCCACTCTCTTCACTCCTAACCTTCTATTTAGTCTTTGGCACCCCAATCATAGGGTACCTGCTCTGTGAAGATTTTCCAATATCCTCTGCTTCTGGGCTTCCCCATATCTTATTGCATCCTCCTCTCTTCTCTCATAGAATTTGTATCCATGTCTATTAGCACATCATTATTATCATCATTAATGTGTCTGTCTCTGTGATGGAAGGAGTCATATTCTGTGTTTTCCTTCTTCTTTTAGTAGGAGCTCAAGAAATGTTTGATAAATGAAGGGATGATGAACTGAAACAAATATATGGATTTGGAGAAAGTTACCTTAATCTCTTAGTTAGGTATGAATCCAGGGAACAGAGTTATCTATCCACATTTGGACTGCAAGTGAGAGATGGCAGGGTCACTCATGTGGATGAGAGAGCAAAAAGGTGTTACAGTGATTCATATACCAGCAAGGAGCACTAAACCAGGGTGGGTGGGGACATAGGTCATCTTTCCTTGCTATTGAAACCAATGAGAGTTATAAAACCTCCACCCCTCAGTTCCATTATACTTCATACCTGTTTTTCCTGTCCGCACATTTGGAAGCTTGCCTGGACCTTTTAATCTGCTCTCTGTAGCAAGTGATTTCTAGGTTTTAAAAAAACATTTCGGAAGGCCAGACATAGTGACTCACACCTAGAACCCCAGCACAATGGGAGGCTGAGGCTGAAGGATTGCCTGAGCCTAAAAGTTTGAGACCAGCCTGAGCAACATAGTAAGATCCCTATTTCTACCAAAAATAAAAAAATTAAGGTGGCACCTGTGGCTCAGTGAGTAGGGTGCCAGCCCCATATACCGAGGGTGGCAGGTTCAAACCCAGCCCCAGCCAAACTGCAACAACAACAAAAAAATAGCCTGGCAGGCACCTGTAGTCCCAGCCACTCAGGAGGCGGAGGCAAGAGAATCACCTAAGCCCAAGGAGTTGGAGGTTGCTGTGAGCTGTGATGCCACAGGGTTAATAAGTGAAACTCTGTCTCAAAAGAAAAAAAAAATTAGCGGAGGACAGTGGCATGCACCTGTCCTCCCTCCCAGCTACTCAGGAAGTTGTGGTGGGAAGTTCAAGGATACACTGAACTGTGATTACTCATGCTCCTACACTCCAACCTGTGTGACAAAGTGAGACCCTGTCTCCAAAAAAAGGGGAGAGAGCCACTCCATAATACAAGGTTAAAAATGAGGAAAATCTGACATTCTTAAATCGTGGTCATTTATCAGGGTCATAGGACTGCAAAAATCTTGATTAGCTCATTATAAATGAAGAAATGTTTTTCCAGCAGGATATGGTGGCTCATGACTATAATTCTACATTCTGGGAAGCCGAGGCAGGAGGGTCACTTGAGCTCAGGAGTTGCAGACCATGCTGAACAAAAGCAACACCCCGTCTCTACAAAAAGTAGAAAAATTATCTGGGCGTTGTGGCTGGGTGTTTAGCCATCCTGAACTCCCAGATACTTGGGAGCCTGAGGCAGGAGGATTGCTTGAACCCAGGAATTTGAGGTTGCTGTGAGTTAGGCTGATGCCATGGGCAACAGAGTGAAAAAAACTCTGTCTCAAAAATAATAATAATATGGGCGGCGCCTGTGGCTCAAAGGAGTAGAGGGCCGGCCCCATATGCTGGAGGTGGCGGGTTCAAACCCAGCCCCGGCCAAAAACAGCATAAATAAATAAATAAATAAATAAATAAAATAAGTAAAATAAAATAAATAAATAGAAAAGAGAAAGAAATTATTTTCCAGGCTGGGTGCAGTGGCTCCCAACTGTAATCCTAGCACTCTGGGAGGCCAAGGTGGGTAGATAACCTGAGCTCACAGGTTCAAGACCAGCCTGAGCCAGAGCAAGACTTCGCCTCTAAAAAAATAGTCAGGCATTTGTGATGGGTGCCTATGGTCCCAGCTACTTGGGAGGCTGAGGCAAGAGAATCGCTTGAGCCCAAGAGTTTGAGGTTGTTGTGAGCAATGGTGCCCCAGCACTCTACTAAGGGTGACAAAGTGAGACTCTGTCTCAAAAAAAAAAAAATGAAATGGTCTTCCTCAGAATGCTTTTGAGTAAACGGCCTTTCAAATGATTTTTTAAGTTCCAGCCCAAAACTTTTTGCTTTAAATAACTATTTGTTCACAGGAAGTTGAAAAAATAAGCCAGGTGCAATGGCATGTACCTATAGTCCCAGTTATTCTGGAGGCTGAAGAAGTAGGATCACTTGAGCCCAAGAGTTTGAGCCCAGCGTGGGCAATACAGCAAGACACTGTCTTTGAACAAAAAAATAGTACCAGGAAGTTCCATGTACCCTGACCCAATTTTCCCAGTTGCTAACATCTTTTGTTGTTGTTGTTTGTTTGTTTCTTTTTTCTTTCTTTCTTTCTTTCTTTTTTTTTTTTTTTTGAAACAGAGTCTTATTCTGTCCCCCTGAGTAGAGTGCTATGGCATCACAACTCACTGCAACCTCAAATTCCTAGGCTCAAGCAATCCTTTTGCCTCAGTTTCCCAAGTAGTTGGGACTAGGTGCCTGCCACGATGCCTGGCTAGTCTTTCAATTTTTAGTAGAGACAGGGTCTCAAACTCTTAAGCTGGAGTGATTCATCTACCTCAGCCTCCCAGGGCTAAAATTACAGGCGTGAGCCACTGTGCCCAGCCCATGTTAACTATAGCAAATGATCAAAACAAGAAAATTGACTTTGACTTTGGTACAATCTACAAACTCATTTACATTTTACCAGTTTTACAAGTACATGTGTGTATAGTTCTTTGCAAACTTAACATGTATAGTTTCTGTAGCCACCACCGCAATTAAGGTACACAATTGTTCCATCACTAAAAGACAGAACACCCATTCTCCTATCCTCCCTTCTTCTCCTCTCCTCTGTTCTTAGGAATGTTTTTTGTTTTATATTTTATATTTCTCATTAATACCCAAAAGAAGGGACAGGTTCTCCCATTGATTGTTGTGCTGCTCTGAATTATCGGTAAGGTCCTTAGCACCATGCCTATTTCTTAAAAAACACATACTTCAGGCAGACAATGCTAAATGACTAGTGGCTTTTGTTTGATGCTTTGAACGGAAAAGTTATGTTTTTGGTCTCACTCTATCCCCCAGTCTATAGTGTAGTGGCTCCATCATAGCTCACAGTAAGCTCAAACTCCTGGGCTCAAGTGATCCTCTTGCCTTAGCCTCCCAAAGTGGTAGAATTATAGGAGTGATCCATTCGAGCCTGCACTGAAAATGTATTCTTAAATTGTTTGTGTATTTATTTGTTTATTTTTAAGCTGATTAGGCCACCAGAGCCTTAAGTGTTCCAACCACTTTCACCAGAACAGGAATTAAATGACCTTGTTGCTGGGCATCACTAATTTAGTTACTTCTAACACTGAGGTGGCTAGATTCTGGCGTAGTTTTCTATGTAAATTTTTGTGTTTACTTTTCCTTTAAAAAAAGAACTATTAAATAGGAATTCTGGATAGGAAAGAAAAAGAATATCTCATACCAAAAAAAGTTTCCTTTGATCTGAAAGGTAGATACGTTTTGGCAAATACAGGTATAAAATTTGACCTAATAAAATGTCCTTAATACAATCTAAAGACTGCCCGATGATGAATGAATGGTGAATTAACATAACAAGTGTTTCTGTATACACAGGCCAACAGAATACTAGCTGTGTTTGTTCTCTCATTCACAAGAGCAAGGAAGGAAAAGATTTCAAATCACACTTGATTTCAACACACCAAGCCAAACAACTAATAAACCGCCCACAAAGAATGAAACTATCTTGAACTCGTCATTCTGCAAATACAAATTATAATATTAAAATATGCATAAAATTGTGTGAGGTAGACAGTGACTGACCTTTTATTGAGAAGAGGAGGAGTCAAAGCTCCTGAAAGGATTGAGACCGCCCGCAGTCAGTCCCTAGAGAACTTCCTGTTGTCACCGCACCTCTGGATTAGTTAGTTCCCTGAGCTCGCCGTCAGCAAAGCCTGTGGGGGAAACTCTTAAGGTTCCGCGACGTAAATCATTTTTCTTGTGAATGTGACACACGTTCTCTGCAGTTTCCATATGCTGAGATTGTACTTATTCATCAGTTTGATGTGCTTGGTGCAATCAGGTAGGTCATTTACTGAACAACTTTTTAAAATTACTTTAAAAATATTAGTAGTATTGTCATTTTGCATTTTATCATCCCACTTCCTACAGTGAGCTTTTAAAATTCCATATGGTAATTTAAAACAAAGAAGATATAGTTTCAATGAATTTTCTAATCCTGAAAAAAACTATTTTCTCAATAATAAAAGAAATGATTATTTCTTTGAATAAATTTTTTATGTACAAAAATCAAACATGCTGAAAAACCTAGAATACAGAATTGTCTTTTCTTTCATAGCTGAATTTTCTGTGCCTTTCCGTTTCTATGAAATGAGTTCACGTATTTTCTGGAAATTTAAAAGTTTATTTTATGATATCAAATATATAGAGGGTGGAGTTTTACACTTTCACGCTGAGGATTTATATAAATTATTTTTATAGTAAAACATAATGTTTATATATGTGAACTTCTTAAAATGGTTCCTGGCATGTTGATAACTTAAAAATTATTAATCACAATAGAGAAATCAAAATCAATATACTAATGTACCTGGTAAGGTAACAAAAATAAAATGAAATGCTTAGAAAGAAAAATAACATTTCTCAACCTTGTTAGGAATCCAGTTCTTTTCCACATAGCTTGTGGTAATGAAGATTAGTATAACTTCTCTGAAGAGCAAGTGGGAAATATGTTATATATTAAGACCATAAAAATGTTCATGCCCTTTGACCTAGTAAAACCATTGCTGGGAATTTATTCTAAGTAAATAATCTTTAAAAGGAAAAGAAAAGTACCTCATATACAGAGACAAGTCTAACTATGTTGCCTGTAGCAGCTTAAAATTAGATACAGGGCCAGGCACAGGTGGCTCATGCCTGTAATCCTAGCACTCTAGGAGGCCAAAACAGGTGGATTGCCTGGAGGTCACAGGTTTGAGACCAGCCTGAGCAAAAGCATGACCCTCGACTCCAAAAATAGCTGGGCATTGTGGCGTTGTAACCTGTAGTCCCAGCTACGCAGGAGGCGTAGAGAATTTCTGAGCTCAAGAATTTGAGGTTGCTGTGAGCTGTGATGCCACAGCACTCTACCAAGGGCAACATAGTGAGACTCTGTCCCAAAAAAAAAAAAATCATATATGTGCCAGGTGCAATGGCTCATGCCTGTAATCCTAGTAGGCTGAGGTAGGTGAGTCCCCTGAGCTCAGTAGTTGGAGACCACCCTGTCTCTACCAAAATTAGAAAAACTAACTAGGCATTGTGGGGGTGCCTGTAGCTCCAGCTAGTTGGGAGGCTGAGGCAATAGGATCACTTGAGCCCAAGAGTTTGAGGCTGCTATGAGCTATGACAGTATGGCACTCAACCCCAGAGCAACAGAGTTAAGACTCTGATTCAAATAATAATAATAATAAATAAAATAGATAGATTAGAATTTGAGGCCTATAAATTTTTCTTAATTTATTATTTTGAAGTTGATTTACTAGTAAGTTAAAAATCATACTAATGATTATATTTTCTTTGTTTTCTTGAGTGCCATGGCATTATCACTTACAGCAACCTCAAACTCTTGGGCTCAAGTGATCCTCTTGACTCAACCTCCCAAGTAGCTGGGACTATAGGCACCTGCCACAATGCCTGGCTAGTTTTTAGAAATGGGATCTTGCTCTTGCTCAGGCTGGTCTCAAACTCCTGAGCTCAGGCAATCCACCTGCCTCAGCCTCCCCAAGTGCTGGGATTACAGGCGTGAGCCACCATACCTGGCCCTAATGATTATATTTTCAACTAAGTCAAAATTTTCAACTATATGTTTATTATCATTTTAAAACTTTAAAAATGAACATAAATTTATAGATATCTTTAGAGGGTGGAGGCCAACCCTAATACTAAAAGCTGATGATGATTGGTGGGTACTTTGTCCTAGTCCGTCTTATATAGCTCTATAAAGTTGGAGAAATGGCAACTTAATTTTTTTTGCAACCTGCCTTTTTACTTAATATCTCTTCATAAATAAAGTCTACCTTTAAATAATTCTAGAAGACTCAACTAATGCAAGACAGACTCTAAGCAGAACCACAACAGTAAACTTCTATAGCTAGAAGGAAAAAACATAATTATACCCGCAATCTAAACCTAAACTTCTCAGTATCTACAAAGCCATAAACCTGGAACGTTCATGGGGGAGGGTGTCGACTAGTATGCAACTGATAGCAGAAATTATTAAGCACAGTCCAAAATTAATAAGTATTGCTTATTTTGTTTGTCTTGCAATCCAAAAATTAATAAGTATTAAGATGGGATTCAGAAATCCCAAGGATGTAAGTCATTCACTTTCAGAGAGATCTTTGTTCAATCTTTCCAAAATCATGTTAGGAATGCTTGCCACAATCTAATCAGTGAACAAATCAAAGTCTAGCAGATTCTGAAGTGCACTAGAAATACCTGTGGGAGTGGAGTCTCACTCCATCACCAAAAATCCAGATTTAATGAGTCTGGGGTACAATCTTGGAATCTACCCTTTTTTTAAATTTTTAATATTTATTTATTTATTTATTTGTAGTTTTTGGCTGGGGCCAGATTTGAACCCACCACTTCCGGTATATGGGGTCGGTGCCCTACTCCTTTGAGCCACAGGCGCCTCCCTGCACTTTTTTAAAAAACTTTTTCTAGAGATGGAGTTTTGCTGTGTTACCCAGGCTGAAGTGCAAGGGCTATTCACGGGAACAATCACAGATCACAGGACACTGCAATCTCCTGAGTACCAGGGACTATAGCTGTGTGTCACTGCACACAGCCTGGACTCTGCATTTTTAACACGCTGTCAAGATTTTTTAGTTGCAGATGAGCCATGGAACACAGGTTTATGTTATTCTAAATTAACTTTTTTTTTGAGACAGAGTCTTACTATGTCACCCTTGGTAGAGTACCATAGTGTCACAGCTCACAGCAATCTCAAATTCCTGGGCCTAAAGAAGTCTCTTGCCTCAGCCTCCCAAGTAGCTAGACTACAGGCCCATGCTGCCACACCCACCTAATAATCTTAAATTTTTTTGTAGAGATAGAGTCTTGCATTGTTTCCCAGGCTTGTCTCGAATCCTGGGCTTAAAGGATCCTCCCTCCTTGGTCTCCCAAAGTGTTGGGATAACAGGTATGAGTTACCATACCTGGCTCTGTCTACTTCTGTTAAAAAATGGGTATCCAACTTATTTTCTAATACCTCCAAGGCCAAGTTTCTGGCCTAAAATTTAAAATCTTTTTAGATTTTTATTTCTTGGACTTTTCAGTGTTTTTAGGTAAGCTCACGTGTGAATTACTGGAAACATTCTGGCCAAATCAACTCCGGGTGAGTTTGTATCCCAGATACTAACATCCATGGTTTAGCATGCAGAGTACTTGAGAATGTATCTCTCAATCTTGATCTGCATCTCAGTAAATGTTTAAAGAGCATGGAGTCAGTAAACCTGACCTTGGACCACTGTTCTTTTTTTTTTTTTTTTTTTTTTGAGACAGAGCCTCAAGCTGTCCCCCTGGGTAGAGTGCCATGGCATCACAGCTCATAGCAACCTCCAACTCCTGGGCCCAAGCGAGTCTCCTGCCTCTGCCTCCCAAGTAGCTGGGACCACAGGCGCCCGCCACAACACCCGGCCATTTTTTGGTTCAGCCATCATTGTTGTTTGGCGGGCCCGGGCTGAGGATTCGAACCCGCCACCTTAGGTGTACGTGGCTGGCGCCTTAGCCGATTGAGCCACAGGCGCCGAGCCGGACCACTGTTCTAAAGAAATTAATATGCAGCTGGGTGCAGTGGCTCACACCAGTAATCCTAACATTCTGGGAGACTGAGGTGAGAAGATTGCTTGAGTTCAGGAGTTTGAGACCAGCCTGAGCAAGAAAGAGACCCTGTCTTTACTAAAAGTAAAAAAACTAGCTGGGCGTTGTGGTGGGTGCCTGTAGTCCCCGCCACTCAGGAGGCTGAGGCTCGATCACTTGAGCCCAAGAGTTTGCTGTGAGCTATGATGACATCACTACACTCTACCCAGGGTGACAGAGTGAGACTCTGTCTCAAAAAATAAACAAACAGGCCCGGCTCCTATAGCACAGCGGTTATGATGCCAGCCACATGCACCAAGGCAGGGGGATTCAAACCTGGCCAGGGCCAGCTAAACAACAATGACAAATCAACAAACAGTTGCAGGGCATTATGGTAGGCACCTGTAGTCCCAGCTATTTGGAGCCTCAGGCAAGAGAATCACTTAAGCCCAAGAGTTGGAGGTTGCTATGAGCTATGAAGCCACGGCACTCTACTGAGGGTGACATATTTGACTCTGTCTCAAATAACTAAATAAATAAAAATAAAATAAAAAATAAACAAACAAAACAACAACAACCATAAAAAGTTAATATGCATCTGTGTTGTGTTTGGGGTGGGGAGAAACATAGCTTGAGTATTGCCTAAGAACCCAAAACTCAAAATAAAAATGAAGTTTGAGTTAGATGTTTTACTTACTGATTGGAAGCCATGCATTAAGGTTGAATTTCACTTCTCTCATGTGAGTTTGTAGGTTAGTCTATTGAGGAGTTGAAGGAAACTTTACCAACCCTGGGTCTGAGGTAAACTGAAGCCTTCATTTTTAACAATGAGCTGACTCAGCCACAGTGAGAGGTTTGACGTGAACCCACCTCTGCTTCTTGACTCTCAGAGACCTAGAACTTCCTCTTTTCCTAGATTCACAATTGTTCATCAGTGGGTTATTTCTGTCCATAGTTCATCCCTTCACAAGTGCCTCTTTGAATGTGATCGAGGAGTTTCCTCTCTTTAAGAAGATTTCCCCCAGCCAGAAATGTGGGAAATGAAATTAGTTCCTTCAAAAGCAGGGAGAAGCTAGAAAGCTAGAGCTGAATGAGATGTGCGACAGCATGGGCAGCTCTGGTTGGCTTCTGCATGCAGTGTCTCGCTAAGACACTGAGGAAAATAATCCCTTGGAAGTTTCACCAGAAAAGGAGTGGTCACAGTGCTGGACACATACACCGAGGAAGGCGGGTTTACACCCGGCCCAGGCCAGCTAAAAGCAACAATGACAACTCCAACAACAACAAAAAATAGCCAGGTATTGTGGTGGGTGCCAGCTACTTGGGAGGCTGAGGCAAGAAAATGTCTTAAGTCTGAGAACTTGAGGTTGCTGTGAGCTGTGATGCCACCCAGGGTGACACCTTGAGACTTAAATAAAAATTTAAAAAGGAGTGTTATCTCAGAGAATCACATTTTTCTATTTGACTGGGATTAATCTAGGCAAACAGAAGACTATCCAACCCAGTTTTCTCTGGCAAAGATAAAACAAAATGACAGCTATATTTAGTTTCTAGGTTTGAGAATAAGAGTGGTTTACTTTGCACGTGAGCAGCTGAGAAACCCCACCTCAACAGACAGCCCTCAAGATGGAGGGCTTTATTTAACCCTCCATGGTAGAAAATGGAGGTCCATCAGCCTCAGGCTCCAAGGGGAAAAGAAAATGAATTGAAAAACTGGTAACCAGCTCGGCGCCTGTGGCTCAAGCGGCTATGGTGCCAGCCACATACACCTAAGGTGGCGGGTTCGAATCCAGCCCGGGCTGGCCAAACAACAATGATAGTTGCAACCAAAAAATAGCCAGGCATTGTGGTGGGCGCCTATGGTCTCAGCTACTTGGGAGGCAGAGGCAAGAGCCTCACTTGAGCCCAGGAGTTGGAGGTTACTGTGAGCTGTGATGCCACTGCACTCTACCCAGGGTGACAGCTTGAGGCTTTGTCTCAAAAAAAAAGCTGGGAACCTAGTTCTCTTTTGACAGAAAACGTCTCCCCACCATCACTACCAAAAGATGTTCCATCTTTTCACTCTGTCCTTTCCATGAAATTGTGAAATTAATTAAAGAAAAAAAATTTTTTTTTGAGACAGAGTCTCATTCTGTTGCCCAGACTAGAGTGCTGTGGTTTCAGTCTAGCTCATAGAGACCTCAAATTCCTGGGTTTAAGTGATCCTCTTGCTTGAGCCTCCAGAATAGCTGGGACTACAGGTGGGCACCACCACACTTGGCTAATTTTTTTTTATTTTTAGTAGAGATAGGGTCTCATTCTTGATTAGGCTAGTCTCCAACTCCTGACGTTAAGCATAATCCTTCTACCTCAGCCTCCCAAAATGCTAAGATTATAGGCGTGAGCCATTGCACCTGGCCTATGGAACCATTTTTAACAACTTTATTGAGATATGATTTACCTATTTAGAGTATACAATTCAGGCCAGGATTGGTGGCACACACCTGTAATCCTAGTACTCTGGGAGGCCAAGGTGGGAGGATTACTTGAGCTCAAGAGTGAGACCCGGCTCGGCGCCTGTGGCTCAATCGGCTAAGGCGCCAGCCATGTACACCTAAGGTGGCAGGTTTGAATCCCCAGCCCGGGCCCACCAAACAACAATGATGGCTGCAACCAAAAAAAAAAATGGCCGGGCATTGTGGCGGGCGCCTGTGGTCCCGGTTACTTGGGAGGTAGAGGCAGGAGACTCACTTGAGCCCAGGAGTTGGAGGTTGCTATGAGCTGTGATGCCATGGCACTCTACCAAGAGGGATAGCTTGAGGCTCTGTCTCAAAAAAAAAAAAAAAAAGAGTGAGACCCCATCTCTACTAAAAATAAAAAAACTAGCTGGGCATTGTGGCAGGTGCCTGTAGTCTCAGTTCCTTGGGAGGCTAAGGCAGGAGGATTTCCAGGAGTTTGAGGTTGTAGTGATCTAGGCTGATGCCATGGCACTCTAGCCCAGCATCTTACTCTGCCACAAAAAATAAATAAGCAATTAAATAAATAATAAGTGTACAATCCAGTGGTTTTAGCATAGTCACAGATGCAGTCTTCACCAGTTATTTTCAGAACATTTTCATGACATTTAAAAGGAACCCTATACTAACTAGATTCTTTAGCTATCCTACCCCATGGTCCATCTCATCCCCCAGCCCTAAAAAGTCACTAAACTACTTTCTGTCTCTGTAGAGTTCCCTATTCTGAGCATTTCATAAGAATGGAGTCATTCTTTTGTGACTGCTTCTTTCAGTTACAGTGTTCTCAAGATTCGTTCTGTTATAGCATGTGGAACCATGTTTGTTAATTAAAGGTATTTAATAAGCTGAAACAAATGCTTGACATAAGGTGACAAAACACTTTTCTGAGACAGTATTTTAATTACAAGAGTAAAATATGGTTATTTACAGATCTTTTAATTAAAGGTTTACAGTTTTAGGCTGTGGGAGGTAGCTCACTCCAGTGGATTGTTTGAGCTCATGAGTTCAAGACCAGCCTGAGCAAGAGCAAGATCCCATCTCTAAACTAGCTGAGTATTGTTCTGGTTGCCTATAGTTCTAGCTACTCAGGAGCCTGAGGTGAGAAGATTGCTCCAGTTGGAGAGTTTGAGGTTGCTGTGAGCTATGATGCCACAACACTTTACCCAGGGTGACAGAGTGAGACTGTCTCAAAAATAAATCAATAAAATAAAATAAATAAAATATTACATTTCTTCTTTTTTTTTTTTTTTTTTTTTTGAGACAGAGCCTCAAGCTATCCCCCTGGGTAGAGTGCCATGGCATCACAGCTCATAGCAACCTCCAACTCCTGGGCTCAAGCGAGTCTCCTGTCTCAGCCTCCCAAGTAGCTGGGAC